>PVIA01003050.1:0-183409 GCA_004024845.1 Tonatia bakeri | reverse complement strand
TTTTGCCATCCAAAAAAAATTGAAATATACTGATATATTTATTACATTACAGTAGATTCTTTAAAGTGTTTTGGAAGCATTACATGGAAATTTTTAATTGAACAACTACTACATGTCAGGCTCTTTGCTGAACACATGGAACAATACAACAAAAAAGAAAACACAACCCCTGCATTTGCGCTTATAGTCTAATCTGCATGTAAGGCAGATACACCTGACATTTTCCATAATGATATCAGATGGGCTTAATACCAGTGTCTTCTGGCTCTGACTCAAAGGGCAGTGTCCCTGTAGCATCATCTGTAAGTGTTATCAATTAGGCTAGCCCACCAACCACCCTTGCCATAAATTCTCCTACTTGCTTTTACTTGTTTCTTCTGGATTTGATGCCATTCCTGCTGAGCCTGTCACACCTTTCAGACCTCTAAGATATGGTGGGACTGTCTACTCCGGCCCTGTAAGGCCAATAGTAACAAAGAAGAACCACTTTTATTGGGCACTACTGGGGTATTTGCATCTCTGTCACATTAATGCTCTTGAATCATACTAAGAGGTCAGTATTTATGCCCGTTGTGCAGATTTGGAATCTGAAGCACAAGAAGCCTGGTAAGTTTACCCAATGGTGACCCAGCTTAAAAGGGACCAGTCCTGAATTTGTCCCCAGGCCTATCTGACTCTACAGACCATGGTACAGAGTCACCTTGCCATTCCTACATTCCTGAAACAACCAGGCAGTGGAAGTGATTCATATTTTTCAAGTGATATAAATACTGAAAACTGTAAGGGTTCAAGGAGAGGAAAATACGAAGGAAATTCAGGACAGCTTTGGCAGAACAGTCGAGGGGAGGTATTCATCCACTCCATGTGTTCTGTCCCCGGGCTCAGGACAATTACTGAAGAGTGACTTCAGTGTACCTTGCATTAGCCTGGCAAAGTAGTCACATTGTCTCCACCGACACACCCACGCCAGTGGTGGAAAGGAATGGGGAAGGGCCTGCTCGCGCCGCCTACTCTGCTAGGCTCTTCCTCAGACTATTTCCCTGAATCGCCCCGAGGCCTCAGTGAGTAGTCATTGCATCCCACCCTTAGAGGTATGAAAACTATTTCCCAGACTGACTGACTAATGGGAGCAAGGTCACGGTTGACAGCTGAGCCACTGAGACTGGTCTGCTTCTGTAGCCTAGGTTTCTTTAGCTGCTTCTGCCCCATCCTGCACTATCCTCATTCCCTTCCTTCCCCTAGAAAATATTGTCCCCTTCAAAAAAAGGGATTAAAAAGCAGAGCCTCATCCAGACTCCCCTGGGTTAGCACCATGAATTTCTTATACTATGTAAACATGCAAACCTGTGCAGGCAATGAAGATTCCATCCATCATGAGCAGTGCCACTGTTTCCCCCCTTTCTGTAAAACCTAATAATTAACTTTTGTCAAGCTTCATAAAAACGTTAACAGAGTCCTGCCACTCTCCACATGTACAGCAACATTATTATTTTTAAATACGCAACAGTGGTTTCCTCCAGTGGAAAATGCATTTGCCCTCAGTCTAAGGCATCCAGTCACTGAAACCATCATAGGGGAGAAAGGGAGGATGCAGACTGAAGGGTATGATTTGTAGGTCTCACTTATTTTTGAAATAAAGGATGACTTCCAAAAACTGACATGAGTACAGGACTTATGTAATCTCCATTCGCAGTGATTTTTCTTTGATTGATGTGCCATTAATACTTTAATTGGCAACAGGTGCAACTGATTGTTGTTCCTACTCTGAGAAATCTGAAATGGAACATAAGGTTCTGATAAATTAATAAACTCCTCTGCTCCAAACAGTTGTTGCTGTGAACTAACTTTCTGTGGAGCACTGCTCCATCAAGCACGCTCGATTCTTTATGTTAAAAAGCAAAGTGTTACTTAATGATAAATTAAAATTACACAAAGATCCACAGAAAGAACACAATAACATCCCCCCTCCCAGGGAAAAGGGAAATTGCTGGAAGGAGCAGGAGAATGTGATTTATGAAATAAATTGGTTCCCTTTTGTAGACCAAAGTGTATTGTCTCTGGATTCCACATCACATTATTAAAATAATTTTGTGTTATTTAATATAAATGGGGGAAGGGAGAATAAAGGATTTTTATATAAGGTCCTTTTTCTCCCTGAGGTAAAAATTAATATTGAGCAGAAACCTAGGGAAAAAAATCCTGAAGTTTTTATAAAAGGCCTTAAAGTTGTATTTGTTTTATTTATTAACCCCATATATATTGAAGCCATTTACAATTATTTCTCTACAACAATTTGTCTCTGATGAGGACAAAGAACTGTAGGCTTTAATTTCTATCAATGAGAAAGAAACTTTAGTCACAGCTCTGGTTTTGATGGTGAATTAGCACAAGCTACTGTTTTCATCTCCTGAACCAAACACTGAAGATGACTCTATAAAGAGGTTGAATGGTATCAGAGCTTCACCTTCCCACCAACCCAAGAGTCTCTCAGAAGTGTTGAGAGACCCTAAGAGAGGGAAGGGAAGCTTGGGTAGAGGGGTGGGGAATGGCAGCTTGAGCAGCAGAGTCCCATGGACTCCGGAAGATAGACTGGACAGATAAGACATTTCTAGTTGTGTATTTCTTCCTTCTCTAAATGGATCTTTGCTACACTGTGGTTATTATAGGTCAGAAAGTGAGAAACTTAGAGTCATTTTTGGGCACGAGAGCTAAATCAGGGGAGCGATGCCAGGCAAGGCTAAGGTCAATGTCCTTGAGTACAGGTGAGCTGGCTGACCCATATAAGCATTTCCTCCCCATCCTTGTAGGTTGTGCTGGGGCCAAATCATTATGAAATAAAACTTATGGGGGAAAAAACAAGGATGTGTTAAGCTCAGAAAAGTCATCTTTAGAAATTCTTGCTCTATTTCATAAGCATCTCAAACAAAGAAATAAACAAGAAAATAAAACCCACAAAACTTCCCCAGAAGAGCATATGCTCTTCTTTCAGCATCTAATAGATCAGGTAGATAAACATTAAGTAATGATATGAAAGACATGAATAATATCCTTAATAAGATTCATTTATTATCAATATATATGCAGCTAGTTATTGTGAAGTATCTATTCAGTGAGGACAAGTATGAAGTGGTTCTACCATTTCCAAGAACTTCTTTCCGCCTTTTATTGCCAATCTCCCTTTAGCATTCTTTAATGACATCTTGGACAAATGTCATGACTCTCTGATCACTGTTGGTTATTAAAAGTTCAGTCTAGTTGAGACTTCAAACTCATTGTCAATATAAATCTCTCCTCCTCTCCTAAAACAGATGGTGCACAGGAATCTATAGCAGAGAGTGAACACAGTATCTCCTTTCTCTGCTCTTCTCTGCTCTAGCGGAAGGGGTGAAGTCCAGTCTCGTGAGGACTCTGCCTTTTCCTTTTTATGAGGCCTTCTGTTGCTGAGAATAAATCTACTCTAACTACTCAGTGATTGGTGTGTGAGAGGTTGCCTGGTCTCTCTCTGGTTCAGCGTAGCTCTATGGGCTTATATGGTGACCAGGAGCGAAGAACTCTAGCCCTATTCCACACAGAAGAGAACAAACCCTTCTCACCAGGAGCTGCACTTCCTTCAATGCTGAGCATCTGGGACTGAACTAGGACAAAACAGGGACAGTCACTTCAGGCATGATATTTAAGGAAGCACCCAAAAAGTCAGCAGTCAAGATAAATAATATTTTAATATAATGTTTTTAAAAATAAAAATTAAGACAAAAAAATCTATGATGAACCAAATATCAAAATTTTAAATGAAGATAGGGTTAATGTGGCTTATTTTTCCTTTTGATCTGAGTCTAAAATGTCACTGGAGAGTCCCGATTCTGGCTGACTCTTGTCCTCACTTCCACAGCATGTTTACACAGGCTGGAAAAGAGAGGGTTGGTGGGAACTGATGATAACGGCCAGTCCTGCGCCTCAGAGTAAGCCCTGAGGAGGATACATGGCTTCCACCATTGCCGGGTCCTTTTACAAAGTAGGAAACTTAGTGCCTTGGTGTGTATAGCAGATGGCCTTACCTTCTGGTCAACTGAAGGGCATTACCAAAAGCCAAGCAAGAGTTTTAAAGAGAGATAGAAACTAAAGAGTACCTCTAACAAATACAGAATGCATATTATTTTCTAAGTATACATTTTAAAAAATCTCTATATTCTACAATAAAGTCTAAGTCATCAATAAATGACAAAGAACTGCAGATTAAAGTTTTTTAATATTTGCTAATATTCTGCTGTATTTGACCTATAAAAAAATGGCAATTTCATTTTGTCCAAACTATTATATCCTGTAAATTATATGTTATCTGGACATAATGCTATAATATTAAAAATCAAAAGGAGAGCTTGAAAAATATTTCTAAAATCTTTAATGTAATTACTAAAAACAAAAATTTTGCCTTCAGTAATTTTGATTAGGACTAAACTCCTTCCCATTAAAACCTACAATAAAACCTCCACAAGAACCACAACATAATTAAAATGCTGAAGAGCAGCAACACACACAAGCAGAATGTGGGAGACTCAGATCCCTTGAGAGAAGGAAAGCACTCAGTGAGATCCACATCCACCCAGTTTCTTCCCCATGGACATTTGCAAATTTTTATCTTGAAAAAATAGAATCTTAGCTAAAAGACAGATCTTAGAGTTTAGGGCAGCTAGAGCAGCTGGGACTTGAGGAGTAAAATCTTGAAAGAAGAAAATCGTAAGTTAGCCTAAAAATCTCCATTAATAAACTCCACCTGAGGCTGCACACTGAGTGTGACTTTAAACGCTATCAGGCACCAGCATCTAGAAGGCCAAAGGGCTGAGCAGAGATTTTTAGAAGCCTTGTGGTTCTTGGGAGATGGAGAAAGGGATTCAAGGCTTGCCACTGTGGAATGGCCAGAGTAACCAACCGTTCCAGGCTCTCAGCTGAGACATGGAAAAGTCTCTCTCCACAGAGTAAGACATAACAGAATAGAACAACTCTAAAATCAGTCTTCAATAGGGATCTGTATATATTCTCTGCTGTCAAATCTTAACCTTCTTAGAAAGATGATAACACAATCCAGACTCTCTATTGTTTTAATGCAATTAATATACCATGTCCAGCATGCAAACAAGAAGTATGAGACATGTTAAAAAAAAAGAATTAATTGATCAAAAGGCAAGAAGAAACAGACTTACAGATAATTCTGATATTATAATGACTAGACAGGGACACTAAAATAACTATGTTAAAGAAAACAGAGGAAAATAAAGCTATTTCAGCAGACTTGCAATCTATACAAAAAGTTGAATTACATTTATAGAACCAAAAAGTACAATAACTGACATTAAGAATTCAGGAGATGGGTTTAATAGCAAATTAGACAGTAGAAAGAATAGTTTTTAAACTGTACAGGTAAGTTTAAAACATCTAGCTTGAAATACAGAAAGAAAAAATACATAATTTAGGAAGAATGGGAGAGATATGAACATGTTCAACATGTGTGATTGGACATCCACAAAAGAAGGATGGTGAAAGTGAGATAAAACAGTATTTGAAGAAATAATTCTTGAGAATTTGCAAAATTGAAAGGCATTAAATCACAGAATGACTAAGCTTTAAATATCCAAGCGGGATAAATATAAGAAAAACTACTTTGAGACGCAACATAGTAAAACATGCCAAAATCAAAGCAAAGACGAAATCTTGAAAGTAGTCAAGAGAGGGGAAAAAACGTTGCCTTCAAAGGAGCAATGATAAGTATTGAGACTGATTAACCACCACCAACAACAAAATAACTGTCAGATAACAGTGGAAAGACATCTTATAAAAAAAAGAAAGAAAGCGACTACCAAGCTGTAACTTTATAGCCAGTCAAAATGCATCTCAAAATGAAGATGGCAAAACATCTCCTTATGCTGAAAATAAAGACAAGCTCAAGAAATCATGAGGACATATAAAGAGGACACAGGAACCAGCTTGAAAAGGCACCCACTGGCCAAATCTAGGACAATTTAACATCAAAATAAATAATAACACTACGGGATTTTATCTCATTGAATAAAATAAGAATACTTGAGTCTATATTGTTAGCAAATACGTCATTGAATTAAAGTAGAATATTAACCAAAAAAATGTACATGGAATAATGGAGTCGGAAAATTACCATTTGGCAACCATCGCATTAATAATTGACTCAGGCAAGAATCATCAATGTCTAATAAACTGCTTGGTGAAAATGTGATGAGGAAATAGGATATTTAGATGGTCTCAGAATATCTTCCCACAAATTACTTATTAATTACAAAGAGACATCATGTACCTTCTAATGTGATGCACTGAGAAGGGAGGATACGTTACTTATGTGCTATTTCTGCCAAAAATGTATGAGTTGACTTTAAACATAAGGAAACCGCAAATGAGGAACAGTCTGCAAAACATCTGGCCCATACTCTTCTGAAATGTCAGTTATGAGGGAGTTAGGAAGCTGTCGCTGCAGACCCACTATGGATGATGGAGACGTAAACTAAAGCAATGATGATGAAGGCTGGGAAGAGGGATCAAAAATGTGATACATAAATTCTACATTTTTAGCATTTAAAGACTGCTTAGATGTGGCAGGAAAGGAAGATGAGGTCCAAGTTTTCCAGCTGGGATATTTATCCAAAATGAGATTTGGAAGAACACTTCTAGATAACAAGGTGGGGTGTGCTTGGTTTTCGAAGTAGACTTACTATAAAGTACACACGAACCATCTGAGTAAAGATATCTGACCAGTAGTTGGGTGAAAGGATGAAACAAAGACAGACTGTGGAGACATTTATGTGTGGAGAATGGTTGAAACCATTGGATCAGATTAGAGCATGAAACATATTAAGAGAAGAAAGATGAAACTAAGGACCACCAAAGGACTGAGCAAAGAAAGAAGAGGAGCCAAGGTAAATAAAAAGAAGAATCAGAGAATTTAGAGGGGAGCTGGAAGGCTTTGCCGTTCAGGAAATCAAAGACTGAGTTTTAAGGCCATGTGCCAGGCACAACAGATATCAGCTTTGTTTACACGTTAGCATATAGGGATGACTCACACATGACCCCTGCCCTCTAAAAGCTCAAAAGTATGTCAGAGGAAAAAACAAAAGCAACAATAGAAAACATATAAAACCTTAAACATCAATCTGCACCGCACACATTGAAGAAAAATACAGATGTGGTACAGTGGAAACACAAAAGGGAAAAGCTTTCATTCAACACACCTAAGATGTTTTTTGAAACTTGTCTCCTGGACCCTGTGGAGCATCTCTGGGTGCTCTGAAATGAGTGATTGCTGGCTGTGGTGGCACTGGCTTCATGCTGTGGTGGCACTAAGCCCAGGACAACCACTGGTATGCTTGAGTGAACTGAGTATTGAGTATCTACCCCTCAGAGAATCATGAAAACTAATGAGTGGGCATCTTACCATTTACATTGCACAGCCTCTTTTTCTAAGGAAAACCAAGAGAATCTTTCCCATTCTCAGCCTCTCTTTCATTTTGCTCTTTTTCTTATCACATTGTTGTTTGGATACTGTGAAGAAAAAGGTATTCCAGGTAGGGGGATTCTGTACCAGGTCATGGAAACTTGGCAAAATGCAAATAGTTTAGAGCCAATGGGAAGGTGGCAAAAAATAAGATTGGAAAGAAAAGCAGGTACCCAGTCAAGAAGACAATTGGCACTTGGAATTGAGGGGCAAAGGAGATAGATGAGAAAATCATAGAAGTATGCTGATAATGTTTAAAATATGTGTCAGGTACCATTCTAATTATTCTACACATTGATCCTACCCCTGAGATAGCTTCTATCATTAGCCTTATTTTACAGATGAGAAAACTGAAGCACAGAGAGATTAAGTAACCTGACCACACAGTAAATGGTGCAACTTGTACTTTAAACCAGGAAATGTAGCTCCAGAGTCTATCTGTGCCCTTAATCTCCAATCCCTGGAGTGGGAATCAGACATTAGATAATAACAATTGTGGTGTTATGAAAGAAAAAAAAAAGAGGTCAGTGAGAACCATTTCCCAGAAAGAGAAACCTTAAATTGAGGGTCAATGATCTTCCCATGACCATGCCCCTTTAGTAGCTGAGCAGAGTTCCAAATTTGATCCTCCAAACTTGTAGGCTAATTCTAGACTCTGTTCTACTCCTGGTGTTGCAGCCTTGAAAAGGACAAAACAAAGCTCAGAAAGGTTTAACTATGAATCAACTAATAGTGCCTCATCGTGGGACAGAAAGAGACCTCAATGAGAAGACAATGACTTTGGGTCTTGTTTCGCTCATTAACAGTTGTGAGACCCCAGGTGTGTTCATGGAATTCTGTGCCTCGGTTTCCCCTTTTGTAAAATGAGAGTCAAGTACTAGCTAATTACTGCAGCCTTAGCAGCTCTCACGTTTTGTGACCTAGCTTTAGATTAGCCTTTCAATGGAACTGTGGACACTTCCCAGTTAACCTAGAAATTTTAAGACATTTGTCCAAGACAACAAAATTACATTGCCTAAAAGAATAATGTATTTTAAATGTATGTTATGCTAAAAAAAAAAAGTTACCCTTTAAGAGAAAAAGCTATGTATCTGTAAGAAATAAAATCTGTCCTTTTTAAAAGAGGATGGCTACAGCAGAACATTGTAAACTATCAAAAACATTTGGCCTGACTACAGTTAAGCAGAACGAATACCTATCAGTGTGTGACTGTGCCCAGCACCATGCCTGCCCAGAATGGACATGCAGACAGCATTCATTACTGCCCTTATTTATCATCCATTAGTTTCTGTCTCCCTACTTATCTTCTGGTGGGTGCTTTCTTATGAGTTTGTTGTCGTATTTATTCTTCTTTTTATGAGCTTGGGCAATTTTACAATTACTCATTGTCTCTCTTCAAAATGGACTCTCCTCTCTTTTTTTTTGTACTTTTATATGGTTTCCCACTTTGGGAAAAAGATTTTTTTTTACCTAGTAACAATAGGCCTACCCATCTGCAAATGGGCACATTTCTGAGCGTTTGTCAGGCAAATTAGCCTGACTTGACTGAAGACACCAGGTTCAAAGACTCCAGCCTTTGGGAAACTGAAATGTTTGGGATAAAAATAGAAGCTAAGCCTCTCAGGACTGATTGGTATGTCTTTAGACACCTCACACTCGTAGGCATCAAATGCATCATCACTGTGACATTGGTGAATATAAATGGGCTGGCAAAATCTTTTGGAAGAGGGAAAATTGAGATTTGATTGATTGATTCTCTGTGCAATATAAATGGACTCAAACATAAGCGCAAATTCATATATCCTGGAAAGTTATAGAGATTCTCAGAGAATAGTAATATCAAAAATGAACTAGCATTTATTAAGCACTAACTTTATGCCAATGGTATGATAAGCATTTCATATGTTTTTCAAAGTTAATTCTTACAGCAACCCTGTGAGGTATTATAGTCTTTATTTTACAGATGAAGATACTGAGATTTAGATAAGTTGAATAACACCCAAAGCATCACTGCAAAAAAGACAGGTGTTCCAAAAAAAGTGACTCTCTTTGGAGGACTTGAATGAGGGTATGAAGATGTCTCTCATTTGAGTGGCAACTATAACAAATTATCACAAACTTGGTGGCTTAAAACAATAGTAATTAATTCTTTCACAGTACTGGATACCAAAAACCCAAAATCACTCTCAATGGACCAAAATCAAGGTGTTGGCAGAACTGCACTCTCTCCCCAGACTCTAATGGAGAATCTGTCCTTGCCTCTTCTAGATCTGGTGGCTGCTGGCATGCCTTGGTTTGTGGCTGCACCACTCCAATCTCTAAAGCCAGCATCTTCAAATCTCTCTCTGTTCTGCCTTCACATTGCCTTCTTCTCTTCTGTGTGTTATACTTCCTTCTGCCTTGGTTACATTATATTTTTCTTTCTTATTATACTTTTTTCATTACCATTTGTCCCCCTTATACCTCCCCACAATCACCACAACGTTGTCCATTCCATGAGTCCTTTTCCCTTTTGTTCAATCCCTCCGCACCGCTAACTACACCCCCACCCCCAAAGTTGTCAGCCTGCTCTCTATGAGTCTGTCTCTATTATCTTGTGAGCTCAGTTTGTTCATTAGATTTCACGTATGAGTGAAATCATATGGTGCTTGTGTTTCTCTGAGTGGCTATTTCACTTTGCATAATGTTCTTCAGGTCCATCTGTTTTTACCACTTGCTGTTGCAAATGGTAAAATTTTGTTCTTTTTTATGACTAAGTAGTATTCCATTGTATAAGTGTCCCATAGTTGTTTTACCCACTCATCTACTGATGGACACTTGGTCTGCTTCCATATCTTAGCAATTGTAAATAATGCAGCAATGAACATAGGGGTGCTTGTGTTCTTTCAAATTAGCATTATGAGTTTCTTCACACAAATTCCCAGAAGTGGAATTGCTGGGTCATAAGACAAGTAGTTCCATTTTTAATTTCTTGAGATATCTGCACTCTGTTTTCCACAGTGACTGCACCAGTCTGCATTCCAACAGTGCAAAAAGGTTCCCCTTTCTCCTCATCTTTGCCAGTGCTTGTTGTTTGTTGATTTATTGATGACAGCCATTATGACAAGTATGAGATGGTGTCTCATTGTGGTTTTTATTTGCATTTCTCTAATAATTAGTGACATTGAGCACCTTTTAGTATGTCTGTTGGACATCTATATATCCTCTTTGAAGAAGTGTCTATTCAGGTACTTTACCCATTTTTTAATTGGACTTCTTTTGGTGTTGAGTTTTATAAGTTCCTCATAAATTTTGGGTATTAACCTCTTATCAGATGTATCTGCAAATCTGTTCTCCAATTCAGCGGGTTGTCTTTTTATTTTGTTGATGATTTCCTTTGCTGTGCAGAAACTTTTTAGTTTGATGTAGCTCCATTTGTTTATTTTTTCTTATGTTTCCTTTGCCTGAGGAGGTATAGCAAAAAAAATATATATCCCTACAAGCAATGTCTGAGATTTTACTGCCTATATTTTCTTCTAGGATTTTTATAGTTCCAGGTCTGACATTTAAATCTCTAATCCATTTTGAATTTATTCTGGTGTGTAGTGTAAGAAAGTGGTCTAGTTTCATTTTTCTACACATATCTGTCCAATTTTCTCAACATTATTTATTGAATAAACTATCTTTAGCCCATTGTATGTTCTTGCTTCCTCTATCAGATATTAATTAACTATAAAGGTGTGGTTTTATTTCTGATCTCTCTGTTCTGCTCCATTAACCTATGTGTCTACTTTTGTGCCAGTACCATGCTGTTTTGATTACTATCACCTTAAAGTATAGTTTGATATTAGGTAGCATGATTCCTCCAACTTTGTTCTTCTTTCTCTAGATTGTTGTTGCTATTTGGGATTTTTGTGTGTCCATATACATTTTTGAAATACTTGGTCAGGTTCTGTGAAATATGTCATTGGTATCTTGATAGGAATTGCATTGAATCTATAGGTTGCTTTGGGTATTATGGACATTTTAATCATGTTAATTCTTCCTATCCATGAACACGGTACATGCTTCCATTTATTTGTATCTCCTTCCATTTCTTTCTTCAATGTCTTATAATTTTTCAAGTACTGGTCTTTTACATCCTTGGTTAGATTTATTTCTAGGTATTTTATTCTTTTTGAAGCAACCATGAATGGGATTATTTTCCTAATTTTTCTTTCTGATAGTTTATTATTGGCATATAAAAATGCAACTAATTTCTGAATATTAATTTTGAAAAGATACATGTGCCTTCATTCTAAATAGATATATGTGATTGAATTTAAGGCCCACCTGGATAATCCAGAATAATTTCCCCATTTCAAGATATTAAGTTTAATCACATCTTTTGAATAATGAAAACCTATTATCGATGGGGGTTCTTATTAGCCTACCACAAAGGGAAATGACATTCTTCTCTACTGAGATTTTCAGTTGTACTTGTCACTGTTTCCTGGCCTTCGTGGCATTAAACAACAGTAGTATAGTGTGTACAGACAATCCCTTGTCTACATCTGAATTCCTAAAGCTCTGAAAACTGAAATATTTTTTCACAGTTTTGATATAAATTCAGGGTCAGAGAAAACTGATTCAAAGTATCATGAAGCTATTTATGGTCCTTACCTTTCCCCTTGGTATAAATGTTCATTATACATTCAGTAAGGAAATATCAGTTACTTGTTTACTGGGTATACTAAGAATATTAGACAATTTGCATTATTACTATGCTAAAATCTGAAAAGATCTGAACTCTGAAATGCATTTGAACCCAAGAGTTTTAGATAAGGGATTTTGAATCTATAGTAAAACAGGAGTTAGAAATAATCCCAAAGGATTTCAGAAGTGATGGAATCTGTAAGACAAACTAAAAATTTCTCAAGGAAACTAGAATATATCTGGAGCCTTCAGAGAGTTATGGAACCAACACATTTAGGAATCTCTATGAGGTGGTTAAAAAATTATTTCTGGGAAGAAAATGAGTCATAGATAAATGTGCAAGCACTGGGGGAAAAAAACAACATATTCAGAGATTAACACTTTCATCCCTTTATCTCCAGAAAGCCTTATATCCAAATTTGCTTGGATCTCTCAGCATCCCCCAGGCACCAGGGTTTGAGACACAATCTCCAACTCATAGGCAACATGTCCTGCTGTGACTATGAGAGAGGAAGTCAACAGTCTGCCTTACTTAAGTCCTGAAACACTGGTGGAGCCACTGCCTCGGCCACTCCCTCACTTCTGCATACAGCCAATCAGAGAAGGGTTTCCCCTTTCCCACTTGAACAGGCAATTCTGAGCTCATAGTCAGATCGTGGATGTTAGGGCCAGGAGAATCTCAAATTTTTATCACCTTATGTACTCATCCTTCCCCTGTTGCCAGCCCTACCACCACCACCATTTATCTCTTTTGAACATTGTTCAGCCTCTCTTACACCTTCCAGAAATAGGTCCTAGTACACCCAGTTTCTTCCTTTCAATACACACACACACACACACACACACACACACACCCTTAGAGAGGAGAATGCCTTCAGCACCTTTGAGAACATGGTCTCTTTATATATATTGACACAAACACCCTCACTCTTTTTTAATTCTTTGGAAGGATCTAAATACAGATGCTTAAAGGTTATGACAAAAAAATCTCATTTACTCTCTAGTGAGTATCCTAATATACTCTTCTTAGGTCAGCCACTTCAAAAATGCATAATCTTGGTCAAGGAGAATGTAGATGGCTAAAAAGGATAAATTCAGCATGTCAACAAATAATAATTACTCAAAAACATGAGCTACTTTGTAAGAATAGAAGAAGTCTAGTATCATCATTTCCCTTTAGAAAGACAATGTATTGTTTATGGAGATATTCAGAAGGAAATTATACTATCTCACTTGGTGATTGAAGTTTATAATAAACATTCTTCTCCTTCTATTTTTGTCTATCATCAGTATAAATGGTGACATCCCTTCATGGTGTGGATGCAATTTTAGGTTGGCTTCCAGATTCTTTATAGGTGTTATAAAGGAATGAGAGATTTCATATAAGTAAAATTTTTAAAGAAATAAAGCAATCAATCATTTATAAAATCCAAAATGTGAAAATGAAATTGTAATCATTTTAATATAAATATTTGTATTACATTACCTTGTTTTCATTTGGAAGTGATCGGTAATGATTGACTTCTGGCAATTTGAT
Organism: Tonatia bakeri; assembly: GCA_004024845.1. NCBI lineage: Eukaryota > Metazoa > Chordata > Mammalia > Chiroptera > Phyllostomidae > Tonatia > Tonatia bakeri. The sequence continues at coordinate 169,685 of PVIA01003050.1, read as the reverse complement.
GGGCAGCAATTCCTAATAACAAACCTAGCTTGCTATCTCCACACGATCAGCTGTTACCAGAGAGAGCGAAACACAAGTGGCCCTTAGTGATTCTGGCAGCAGCCTGAGAGGCTTCACAAGAGTTCCCTGTCCCGCAGTCTTAGCATGGCCCTCTGAGTCACCTCATGAATGCACAGACCACCTCCCAGATATCCACAACAGACAGCAACACTGAGCCCTTAGGGTCTGAGGAGAAAATGGTGGAACTTCAAGTAACGAAAGAAGGTGGATAGTGTTGACACAAAGTTTCTCATATGACTGAGAAAATATACCTAAAAACAAGTTTTCGATATTCTGAGTAATGACACCAACATTTGAGTGAGTACACAGTATCCTAAGGGAAATGGGGACTGCTCATTAGAAGAGACAGCTTCTTGGGAAGAACATTGGCTTAAGAGTTAGAGGACATGGGTTCCAGTCCCTCACTCTGTCTCTTATTAACTATGTCTCTTGCTTAGGGAAGGACATTCAATTTCATTGACCCTCAGTCTTCAGGTGTAACAATTAAAAATCAAAATCGCCCTACTAGTATATATATAAAAGAGCACCTTAAGACTACAGTGAATTAATATATAGGAAGTAATTTATAAATTTCAAAATAAAACACAAATATTTGTTATTATAAATGAAAAATTCTCAGTATTTATTAAAACATCACTCTCATTTCTTTATAATCACATATTGTAATCACATATTAGAGAAGGACTCAGCTTCTCCAAAGCTTCCACTGAAAGGGTCAAACCTCTGAGGACTGTTTATACACACTAAAATTCCCCACAGATCTGGATCAAACTTAACCTTCATAGAGTTTTCTACCATTTAAGTGAAAGCTTCCAGCTTCTATTGACATTGTGTAGGGTAGCAAGGTGAGAGGATCAACATTTTAAAATGTTTCCAGTGTGTGGTTCAAAGTCCATTTTCCTTGAATAACCTCAGGGTGTAAGTGAAGGGTGCTAATCCTGGTGAGATGGCAGTTCAGGAAAGCAGAAATGCTTTATTCTTGATGGTAGCTGGAAAATCAACATCATGGCCTCCAGCACTTAATATGGAAGCTATTACAAGAAAAAGAAGAAAGCAAAACATAGTCCATCAGCTCTTCAAAAGGGATCAAGCAGCCCCAATATCCTCCAAAGTCTTCTCAGTGATGTCTGTGAAAACTTTCTCCAAGGATACCTTCTGATTCTATGATGCCAAAATTCTCATCACTTGCCAATGACAAAGAATGTCAGGAAATAAGGTAATAATTCTGTTTAATATTTATGCTATTTTCTCATATTAAATCTTATTTATGTGATTGGTTTTTGTATTAACCTGTTTAATTATGTATACTTGAAGAAGCTTTATATTACACATGGTTATCACTTATAATTAACTAATTCAATGTGGAGTTTGTGTTCATTCCTATAAAACACTGGGGGTCACCTTCCTCTCTATCATTTTCGCTACCAGAAAATCAGGGTTAATGTACAGCATGTTTTCTAGAAATGCTTTATCTTAAATGTTAAGGTGCCTTATTTGTTCTTAACATAATTTAATGTTTCCGTGATGGTTCGGAGTCATCAGCGAGACTTTGGAAGGTGCACATACAGGGTGGATGTGTGTTACCAGTGCTGATTTTCATAAGTTCGGCTACCTGAGTTTTTTCTCATTGAACTGCTATCCCTATCCTAAAGGTCATTGGTAAACTTCATGTTACAAACACCAAGGTCTTTCTTCTATTCTATGTAATAGTTCTATTCTCATTCTATTTAATATTTCTATAGCAAGCTCATCTTCCTTAAAATGTTCCTTCCCTTTGCTCATGATACTACTTGGTCATTATGTTACGTGTCCCCGTCTGAAGGTTCCTCCTCACTCTCCCAAGGTAGCTTTTCTTCCATCGCTTACTCTTTTTTCCTACCATCTTTAGCCATCTTGAGCCTGGTTCTCTTCTTATCTATTTACCCTCTCTGAAAAATCTCAGGGATTACTCCTACGGACTCACCTATTCTCTGTAAGATGATGGCAACCGAACTCTATCTCTATCCCTAACTGCTCTCCTCATGTACCTATTTGGGTATCAGTAGGACGTTTCAACCCATTGTTCCAGAGACTACTCAAGCTCAATTTGTCTAAAACACAAGTAATTAATATCTCTCCTCCTGTGAACTACAGTTAACAGCTTCATTATTCCTTTTATCTCCCAAGGGTCATCAACTTTGAAGTCTTCCCCATCCAATAATATTCTAGTCCTTCTATGCCTGTAATGTTTTCATAGCATCATTTCACCACTATTTCCTCATTCAGGTTCTTATCCATCAACTATGAGAAGAGAAGGAACAAAAGTGTTTAAGTCCTCACTAGAAACTATGTGTATATTTTCTAGTCATTCCTTCAAGGATCATGTAACACAAGTAGTATTTTCATCATCATTTTTCTGTTGAAAACACTGAGTCTCAGCAAGATTCAAATATTAGCTAAAGGTCACAGAGCTAAAATGCAACTTGATTTTCTGTCTGCCTAGCGATCTTGGTCTCTTCCCACCTCCCATCTGGGCATTTCTTCACCCTAACTAGTCTCCAACTCACTGGCCGCTCCCCTCCCCAGACCAGTCTTACCTAGCACTTGTCTCTAAGCATTTTTGATGGAGCAGCTCGGCCATCTGTGGGCCAGGTTTTACTTTTGTGTCCTCACGGTATTTTGGTGAACATTTTAAAATTTAGAACTCTAACAACTCCAACAACAACAAGAGCAAACCCACAGTTTATCTTTTTTTTTAAGAATGTCAAGGAGTCCTGGAATGCTAGGCCATTTTCTCATACAGCTATAATCAATGCACTCAGCCCAAGTGCTGGTCACAACCTCTGACCAGCTGTCACTCTCTAGTTCACCAGTCTCCATCACTCTCAGGTATCTGTCATATATGCCCAGGGTCAGCTTCTCACTGAGCTTTCCTCATTAACCTTATACTATTGCCTTTCTAAGAACAGGTTGTTTCTTTTAATAATATTACTTGTGCCAATCCGTTGTCATTTGACTTTGCAATCCCTCGTCTATGAGTGTAGTAGTCAGCTTGACCTGCCATAACAAAAACCACAGACTGGGTGACTTAAACAGCAGACATTTACCTTCTCACAGTTCTGGAGACTGGTTACAACATGAGGCCATGGTGACCACCTATCAGCGTGGTCAGGCCCTGGTGAGAGCTCTCTTCCTGACTTGGCGATGGCCACCTTTTGGCTTAACAGTCATATTGTATTTCCTCCATGTATGAAAGTGGGGAGCAATCTCCCTTTCTTTTTTTATAAGGACACCAATTCTATTGAATTAGAACACCATCCTTAATTAACTTACCTAACCTTAATTACCTCCTAAAAACCCTATCTCCAAATATAGCCACATGAGAAGTAAGGACATTAACATGTGATTTGGTGGGGACGACACAATTCAGGGCACCATAGCAATAAGCATAATAATAATTATTTTGAGTACCTCCTAGGTACCAAACACTTTGTGTGTGTTCCATAATTCAATACTCATAATAGTTCTGTGAGTACTTTGTATCATTTTCCTCATTTTCCAGATGTGGAAACAAAGAGAAGGCAGGTAACATCCCCAACTCCTACAAGTAGAAGATGGCAGAGCCAGCATTTGAACTGGTCATGTTTTTAATTTCTATTCAATGTTGCTTTCCAAACTCTCCAGAGTTTAAAAGTAGAGCTCTCCCCCACCTCCAACTCATTTGATATTGTTTTGATTTTTGTTGGGGAAGATGAAGGTAGACCTAGAAAGGGATGACTTTCTTCTGGATACTCCATCATATTCCAGGTGCTTAAGGTTTCTGGAAGTCTATTTTCACCATGTGAGGTGTTATTTGTTCTTAATTTTTTTGTCCCATCACTTTGACTTATTTTTAATTCAGCATTGTCCAGGAGTGGATGCACTCTTGTGAGCGGCATCACTGTGACTGAGATACAGCCCCACACTGAATAAACTAAGGGGTTTTTTTTGGGGGGGGAGGGTTCCACAGCATCTTATGAGCCAGCCTGTAAATCATGTTGGGCTGAGAAGCTTTATGTAAACACAGCTTCTCATGGCTCTGGTCACCGTTTCGCATGGATTTCTCTCAGGTGGAATGTATGAGCATGTAATGAAAGGTCAGAATTCAGCATTTGAAGAGGAAAGAAGATAGCAGGAGAAAGGGAAAAACCCAAGATTTGTGCAATATTTCGGTCATTGGTTTTAATTTGCAACTCTACCAAATGTCTCATCAATGATAACTGCTGTTGGGTGACACTGTATTTTCCAGAGCACTACAACATGCATTATTTAATTTCATCCTCAGTGTAAGTTTATAAAATATCATTATTCTTATAAATATTCTCATTTTATAGAGTCTCAGGGAGGTTCAAAAACATACCCAGGGTCACATAGCCAACAAAGAGTGGAGCCAGAATTTGAATCCACACCCCCCCCATCCTCAAATTCTAGACTGTTCCCACGAGACTACAACTGGCTCAGATTTACTAGGTTGACTAGTTAGCCTTTTTTTTTTGTCAATTATTCCCCTGGGTCTTCTTCTGGCAGCAGGCCAAAAGAAGAGCAACAGAAAAATTCAGATCATTCCCAAGCGAAAACAGCCAGCATCTGAGGAATCCAGAGCTAACTGGGTAATAATTGGAGTGTAGTGGTGGTGACAATCAGAGAATTTTCCACGACTGCCTCACATGCTCACATACTGGCATCTCTGTCCCTTTGAGAAGCCACCATTTTGATAAATCCTTTAATTCCTCCCTGGCCGTTGCACCTGGTGTTCCTGTAGAAGGATTTACACTGCCCCTGACCCATGCATGTTCATGGAGATGTGTAAAATCCATTTGAAATATCGCGTGTGGAAGATGAAATGTGGTGCACACTGGGTCAAACGATACCCTGCAAGGAATGTTAGCCTTTCACACAATGCAAATTAGTTACTCAGCGCTGTGCCTATTCCCAGCCCTTTCGCATTACCTTCATCTCCATCAGCTTTTACTGCATGTATTGAAACAAATATTTTAAGGCCTCTATTCTGCTCCTGTGATTTTTGATATCAGGGACTCTTTTATATTTATTTTAGTATTGCCATTGTCTGACATACTATCTGCTATTGGGAAGAACTCTTCTTTCTCTACACCTCAGGTTCCTGCAGCAAGAAAGGTCCAGGAGTATGGTCCTCCAGGCACCCGTCTGGCTCCTTGCTCACTGCTTTATCCTCCCCCCACCTCCCGCCTCCTTGGAAGAAGAGGGAACTTCTGTGGTTGGCAAATGTGATGTGTAATTTTACATGTTAACTTGACTGAGCCATGGGGTGCCCGGACAGTTGGTCAAACATTATTGGCAGTCTGCAAGAGTATTTCTAGATAAGATTAACATTCGAATCTTTAGACTGAATAAAACTCATTGCCCTCCTTAACATGGGTAGGACTTGTCCAGTCGACTGAAGATCTGAATAAGACAAAATGAGCTAAGTAAAAAGGAGCTACTTCTGCCTGACTGCTGAGCTGGGCGTTGCTCTTTTCTGGCCTTCAGACCCATACTGAAACATTGACTTTTGGGGGTCTCAGATTTGCTGGATCTCATACTAGAGCTACACATCAGCACTTCTGGGTCTCCAGCTTTCCAACTATAGATCTTGAGACTTCTCAGCCTCCATAATAGTGTGAGATAATTCCCTATAACAAATCTCTTTTTGTATGTACGTAGCAGACAATCATGTATTTCCAGAAAATCTACATTTTCTTTCCAGTGTGCTCAAACCTTAGTTGGTCAACAAATTCACAAACTCAGAGAGTTGTGATTTTGTTAGCAAATCTCTATGGTCGTTTTGCCAAGCAGCCTATTGGTAATGAAGTTGATATTTTGCTCTTTGTACCTGTGATTGTGCATCTATCTTTGAAGTGGTTCTAAAGATGAGGCAGGGAAGATGAGGTGATACTCTTTCTGGAGATTCCAAAACCTCAATGAAGGTGTTTAAGCAGAGTCTGTAAATGAGAGAAATGAATGCATAATAGGATCTTTGATCAATATTCTTTGTAATGGTACATCTTTCATAGAGAAGTTGGTTTTGCCCCGTGTTACATGGGAGCTGTATCTAATGGCCAGAAACTTTCACATTTGAGTTTCACAAATGCGTATGTGGCATATAGTTCTGTTAAAAATACTTAGCAATATGAGCCCTGGCTGGTGTGGCTCAGCTGGTTAGAGAGCTGTGTGGTACACCAAAATGTGGCAGGTTCTGTCCCTGCTCAGGACACATACCTGGGTTTTAGGTTTGATCCCCAATCATGGTGCATGTGGGAGGCAACTGACCTATGTCTCTTTCTCACATCAATGTTTCTCTCTCTTTCTCTCCCTCCATCTCTCTCTAAAACCAATAAAAAACATGTTCTTGGGTGAGGATTTTTTAAAATGTTCTTAGCAGTATGAACAGTTAGAGGAGGCTCTGAACCTTAATGGATAAGCAACCCAGTCTATTGCACACATACCCACATCTTTGCACATCTGTAAATAGCAACACTTGACTTGAAGCTAATTTTAGTCTATTACTTAATTATAAAGTTTCCTTTTGGCCATCCAGAAAACGCCCTGTGCTTCTCCAGCTCTGTTTTGAGTTAGCAACCCTCTTCTTCTGTATGTGTGTTTATGTGCAAGGAGATTGAAGAAGGAAAGGGAGAGAATGTGCATGTGATTGGAAAATGTAAAGGCTTCCTATTGGTCCTTAGAGAGAGCTTGGTAACTTACCCTGAGATATAATCACAACAATTTGCCTTATCTGTCAGTTCCATTAAAGAAAGAATTAGGACAGTGACAGACATAAGGAGACCAAAACCCCCTTCCACCAAAAAAGTTCTAGAATGAGAGCAAAAGGACATTATTGCCCCTAGAAACCAGTGAGAGTAAGGTACAGGGATAAGTTCTTCTGCTGTTGTTTATATTATCTGACCACAAGAAAAAGAAGGAAAGGACGATAGGAGGGAAAGTGGGTGGTGATACATAAAACACAAAAGTTACAGATCAAATCACTTTGAGTTATGAAGACTTCACTCCGAGTTATTGAACTGGAATTTCAAGAACAATCACTAATGATTGTGACTCAAGAGTAAAATTCCCTTTCCTCCTTCCTCACGCTGAAATCCAGGATTCCACTCCAACAAGGCACCCACTGATGGGCCTTGCCCCTAGCACTGCTGCTAATGTTAGCTTCCTCCCTGAGAGCATGACTGGAACCACAGCCACTGCCAGCAATGTCTGGCACCAGACTGCTCTCCAACTCAGTGCCTAATGTCATTACACGTCCTACAACAGCTGCACTGATACCTCCGTGAGCTATTGCAGCAGTTCCGAGGGGATAACTTACTTGTGCCCAACACTAATCCAGACATGATCTTTCACAAAACTATCTGAATAAAATGGCCAACTGGGCAGATAACAGAAAAGTTTACAAAAGAAATTTCAAGCAGAACCTCTTCTCTCCACCATGAAACATGCTATGCACACTGGAGTAGGACAGAGAACAAGATCTCATTATAGTTTTTCCTCCACAGGGTTCACTTGCTTTCTCGTCTCTACAATCCTTTTAGCTCTCTTCTGTGGCCATGTGGCAAAGCACAGCCATGTACTTTCATTCACAAGCAGTCATACAGGCTGCTCAGTCAGTACCTGATATACAGAGATAAACAATAGTATGCCCCCTCCTCTCCTCTAACAGTCTAGTCAGCGAGCATATACCTACATAGGGACATGCAAACCCATATTGCAGATATTCCACTTGTCCTTTACTTGGGGCGAAGTGGGGTTTCAAAGAAGGAAGTGGCCAACTCTCTTTGGGAAGATGCAGTGGAGTGAATAGTTCATAGAGGATTCTTCCTGAAAGATGATCAAGTCCAGGTTTTTTCTAGCTGCGTTCCAAAGTGCTAAAATGCCTCAGAAAGTGCAGTACTGGGCCTTCCTTGCACCTTCCAACAGAAAGCAGCCCTCTTAACCAATTGTATACAGAAGTGCTAAATGAGGCATTGTTGAAAAATTATTGTCACTATTTGGCACGCAAACTCCTCCAGTGCATATTTTATTTAGGAAAAAATAGGCTTTGCTGCTTGGGAGTGTAGGTGAGCCTGTGAATTGTGGAATCTGGATGGCCACAGAGGACTAAACTCCATGAGACATAGAAACCTGCGACGGTCAGAGAGCAAAGGGAGGAACGAGAGGGAAGGGGTGACAGGAGAAGGAACAACATGACTAGAGGGTGGAGCCCACATTTCAAAAAAGGGCAAAAAATATTTAGTGGGATGAACATCTAATAGGAAATTTAAGCTATTTTTTGTAAATGCCTTCATTTTCTCCAAATAATTATTTTTTTCTTCATACACACCGACTCACGTGACTCACACACAGTCACGTGTTGTTGCTGTTGTTTGCAGCAGAAGTGAAGGTCAAGAACTAAATTTTACACTTGAATCAATGACGTAAAGAGAAGACAAATCACAGCCTCACCCCAGTGCAGTGGGTTCCACAGGATGAGGCCTTGGGAACGGTACTTCCACGGAGCGCAGGCTGAAGCTTAGTTACCTTTTCCAGGTCTTTATGGACAAGGAGACCATGACACCTGAACCAGGCAACTGAAATTTCATTTGAAAATAAGAAGTGGGTTAGATCTGCAGCTAAAATGAGTTTGAAAGCCATTTATTTAATCCACACCCTTCACTGAATGATGGAAAAATACAGGCTCCAGAGAGGTGAAGAGGTTTTGATAAATACAGGCTCCAGAGAGGTGAAGAGGTTTTGATGAGGTTTATTTCTAGCTCTTAACTGGCAGAGTCAAGATTGGACCCTGGTTCTTCTGACCCAAGAGAAGGCAAGCCTCTGTCCTTTCTACCAAGTCCAGGTTCAACAATCTGCTGACACCATGGTGTTCAAAGGAAACAGAAAGGCTAAACACCTACAAATCCCAATCTTAATCCTGTAGTACACTAAAGATATGGGCTTGGAAGGCAAAAAGACTCATAGATTTTGCTGTGGGATCTCAGGCAAGCACTTTAATCTCACTGAGCTTCAGGTTATCATCACCTATAATACTTATCATATATGGAACAATAATACTTATCATATACGCAGGATATTTTTAAATTTAATAAATCGACATATGTAAAGTGTATACCACATAGTAAGAAATGGATAAACAGAAGCAATTATGATCGCTATCAAATGGAGATCTTTACAAATGTACCACAAGATTTATTTTAGGTGCTTTTTGCTGACTCATAAAAGTAATACATTTTCATTATCAATAATTAAGAAAATAAAAGGGAATTTTAAAAAAGGATATCCCACAGTCTTACTACACCGAAACAACCACTGCCAGCATGTTGATGCATTCCAGCAACAGTGATTTAGAATGTGCCGTGTCTGGTGCCTGGGAACCTTCCAAGAGCACTCAGTGTAGAATATAAAACTGGCAGGAATGTAGTCTTTTCTAAAACAATTTCTTGTTTGTTTTATCAGTTTTAGGAGGAGTGGGAGGGGAGAAATACACAGATATAAACTATGTCAATACAAATATAAAATCACATTTTTATCCTTTTTTACAAGTAGATTTGCAGAGTACCTTATGGTCCCCTAAATAAGTTACCATGTAGTGTCTTTCTCGGTGCTTTTAACAGCCCAGGGCACTAGGTATTATTATTATAAACATTTTACAGATGACGAAATTGAGGATCAGGAAAGTCAAATTTACTCTAGGTTTTCAGATAGTGGAAGTTTGGACTGAAGCCTAGGATTTTTGACTTAAAGCTGTACCTCTCTGCTAATTATCCACACCAATGAGAACTCTTTCTCATTAGCCCTAATCATCTGAGTGGCCTCAAAGATAAATTAGGAAGAGCATGGTGAGGTAGTGAAAGCACAGGAGTGCAAGTCAGAAGATCTCAGTGTAATGCTTGTTTTCAGTATTGGCAAATCACTCACTTCTCTGGGTTTAAAGGTTCCTCATTTGCTGAATGAGAGGAGGTATCTCTTGGGGGAAGGGTCATACCTTCTAATATTGAATTCTGTCATTTTAAGACACGTGAAAATTTTTCTAACTTGTGAAAGTGTTTTTGATATGATGCTTTAAAAAATACTCTCTAAAAATCTATAGAAAACCTATAGTGAGACAGCTTCCACCTAAAATGATAAAAATCTCTCATCTGGCTCAAGCAAGAGAACATACCTGTCCTGGGCCTGTATTACCTGAGCCCTGGGAGGAGAGCTCCATTTGAGAATCTACAGCATTGTGGGCCCCAACTTAGCAGAGAGAACTCAGCCAAATATGAGTATGTCTAGTGGAAGTCCAAACATTAATACCGTTTTCCAAGAATGTGGTGCTCACCCAGTTGAGTCCTGATGACTGTTTTATGATGTGCTATCTTGTTATTAGCTGGATATTGATTTGGAATTTTCAGAGCACATGTACTCTTTGAATCAGATTTTTTTTTTAATGCTGAAAATGGCTAAATACTTTCTGTGGGACGATGGAAGAAGACTCACTGGACTTAGCATGATAGGTTGAACTTTCTAGATCTTAACATGACTGGCTGAATTTTTAATCCAAGAAATGCTTGATGTAGTTGACGTAGTCACCAGGATCCAGGACTGTGAGCCGTGTAAACTCCAGCACCAGCCCCTGCTAAGTGCAGATGAATTGCTGCTGCTCGTGTTCTGACTGCTGACCTCAGATGGCAGCCACTCCCTCACTCCTGGATGCCCAGGAAGGACACAGGTCCAGCTGTGCATTGCAAAGGGAGAGGTATGTTATACCTCTCTCCCATGCTGAAAAAGCAAAGGCCTTCTTCAAAACATATTTCATTTCTTAGGTTGTTGAACAAACTCAAAGATGATGATTTTCTAAGCCATATGCTTTATAAGCATGGGTTTTGTGTTGGGTTTTTGTGGGGTTTTTTTCGAGTTCTATTTATATTTCTCACCCTGGCTTTCATGGCCCACACATACCTACACAATCTCTCCTACTGTCCCGTGCCCAGGTTTGCCTGTCCTGCAGAATGTACTTTGTTTCTGCTTCTTCTCCTTCCCCACAAAAAAATAACTCCCACCTCCTTACTACCTATCTACATCCTTTATATCTTCAAATCTTAAATCTCAAGTTTCAAAAGCAGTCACACCTTCTCCACGAAGCCTTCCCTAGCTAGCATGCTAACACACATTGAGAACCGCCGCCTCAGACGCTTGCCACGCCCATTGCCTGTGCCATACTTTCAGTGCTTCATCGTCCGCAGTCCTTCACTAACCACGTGTGTTGTGAGTGCTGCAGAGCTCGTCCACGCAATCAGATGACCACTTCCTTGAGAAGAGGTGCTCCCTCATAGAAGCATTTACTGCACACTGAGGGGGACGGAGAGTAGGGGGTCAAAGGCCAGGCTTTGTTGACAGATACCTGCATGTGAGCCCCAGACAGATCTTTTACTTGCATGTGACCTTGCCCAGGGGCCTAGTATCTCCGTGTACTTGCTTTCTCATTTGTAAAATGGGGAATATTGTTATATTCTTGTCTCTAAGGTGGTTGGGAGGATTTTACTTTTTTTCCAGGAAGCATGCTTAAAATAGGAACCGGCACATCTTAAAGCACTCAGTTGGTGTTAGCCACGGTAGAAAGAGCTCAACCTACTGCATACCCCGTTCCAGGGACCATGGGATACGGATATAAACAAGTTCCACCAAATAATGAGGAGGAGGGGTGAAGGGGATACCTGAACTCAAAAAAAAAAATGGAACTATAATGTGATCAGCATGATCACAGGGGAAAATACAAGGACTGTGCATCCCTCCCAGTGCCTGGTGCAGGGCACTGCAATACTAGGTGCACAATCCATGAGGAATGATGATTTGATTTGAGTGGTGCTGGTGGAAATCTATTAAGTTAGTAATCACATACACAGTACCTCAAAAGAGTCCTTTAGTGGCTTTATAATGCAGAAACCACAGACTGGTTCAATTTGGCAGTGTTATTAAGCAAATAAATGGATTTTTAGATATTTAACTTCTAATCATATGTGAACTTCAGGAAGCTAAATGCTCCAATGACACCGCTAAATACCTCTTTGTTAGAAAGCCATGGTTTGACTTTTGAGGCAAAGTCGAGAGCCAAAATTCAACCCCATTAGTTCATATTTTGTCCAAAATGCAGTTTATAATGAAGCCAGCAAATTAGGTCCCTTGATCATAAACCTCACAGAAGGAAAGCAAACAGAGCATGAATCAAAAAGGCTTTAGACAGCAGTTGGCTATTAGTAACATATAAATTAAGTGTAAAATCAAAAGTGTGGGGGGGGGTTAGTTCAGTGGTTACGGTCTTCGTGTAGCTTAACGCAAGCAACCTGAATACAAATAATCGTAATATTACTGCTAATGATGATGATGTAAACTCTTTCATGAGATTTTTGATAAAATGACAAACTCACAAAGTTTGAGCGTGCCTCATTTTTCATTCATTGCCACTGTCCTTAACTTGTCAGCTGCTCGTACCAAGTTGTTAGAGACCATATGGTGTCTGAACATCACAAGCTGCTCTCAGACCTCATCTGTATTTTTGAACAATGGGGTGAGTCATGGTTAGCCACAAGTGTGATTCTATTACCACTGGCGGTTTGTATCACCAAACTTGCCCAACTCTGCCTGAATCATGTTAATTAAGTCTTGAGTACTGCTATTTAAAGTTATTTAATTTTCCCCCAGAGTTAACATGGAGTGGGAACTTGGCCCATTGCTTTCAAAGGAGTTTGAAAACTCCCAGCCGACCCTATTGTTTTCCTACATATGGAGAGAATGTTAGAACACACTGCAATTGCTCCTCAAATTGTGGAAGCTTCTTCCGAGTCTCTGTGGTCTATTAGCTAAACTTGTATTGACAGATACTTTGGAGTATGGATTATTGAGGTAATAGACCACAACACCTCACTATTGTATATCAAAACCGTCACGCCTGTTTATAAGGCAGATCTGTTCCATTTGATTGCAAAGGAAGGGATGCAAAGGAAAGAATAGTTTGGAAAAGTCACCTTACAAACACTGATGATGTTAGTCTTATAAAATCATCTGTCTAGAAAACCTAGAGTACTCCAAGAACTCTCATGCCTCGTAATGGCTATAAATGTTTTTGTAAGAGTTCCAAAAAAGTACATAACCAGTACATTTCTGTTTTCTATTTTTGTGCCTTAAAAAAAAAAGTAAAAATAGCCAAAGGGTTGGAGTTTTTTTCCCCTTTGACAATTTGTGAAAAAAAAAAAGTTCACTCTAAGGCTGAAACTTTGTATGCCAAGTTTTTGCTTGGAACTAATTTTTATGGCTAAGTTATAAAGCCCCTGGAAAGGGGGGAGTTTAAATGTAAGTGCTGACACAGCTTTACCCACAGTAGTGAGAAATGAGGGGCTGGAATGCCTATTTGTACCGTGTTTACTTGATTGTCACCTTAGAAGAGGAGTCTCTTGGCTTAGCCCGGGGCATTATACTCACTAGCGTGTGTCTATTCATACTCTAACTGTCTTGGGTTTGCAAACTAGCTAGCATAGAACCGTCCTTTGAAATGAGTCTGTCACCCATTGTGGAAAAGCACAGACTTTTTTTTTTTTCTTTTAATAGATTTCATTATCCCAAAGACACACCTTCCCCAGATTTAACAGCAGTAACTACCAATAGAAAATGGGGAGCGGTCCAAGTTTCCTTTTTAATAGTTCTTTAAATCTTAATTTTCGACAATTGTCTCCTGGTAAAATTAGAAAAGCTAACGATGAGCTGTTTGTGCAGATTCAACGATAATGTGAAATTACTTGGACACAAGGATATGAAGATCTGAATTAGTTTTAGTCTACATCATTACTAGCCTTTTAAGGTGGATATCTAAAACACTTTATTTGATTTGAAGTAAAAAGATTATAGTTGAAAACTTTGAAAAAAGCAAGAGTCTTTTCATTTCTACCAGCTGGAGATGCTGTTCAAAAAATACTCAGTTACTGCTGTAAAAAACTGAACTTTACAAACCTACGACCTGCTCATATTCCAAAAGAACAACAACAAAAACAAATAATTATTCATTAATGTCAAGACAACCCATGAAATCTGTAGAAACTACAATTCAGTGTTCCTGTGGACTCCAGGTTATCTCTCAGAGTTATAGGTGTGGACGGTATAGCCTTCTGTTCTGCCAATGTGACTAAACCAGTGGAGCCCGGTGTGGTCCTAGGGCCCCACATGACTTTGGTAGTTAGGCTAAAGCTACTAAACCACGGCTCACAAAAGCATCATATTTCTAAAAAAGGAAAAGAAAAATTTGCCTCATTTAATTTTTCCAGCGAGTCTTTATTCCATCAAATAAAAGAAGGAAAAAGGCTTTTCTGAACTTCAGTGTTTTGTAGCATGGGTTTTATTTCCACCTTAAAATCTTTACCTGGCCATGATCTGTTGTTCCATTACTGGAGGGCAAAAATGGGAGGAATTGTCTGGGCTAAATTGCAATTAGGCAGCCCTGAGTGCGGCTGGCACCAGTTAACTTGGGATATTGGAGTGAAAAGGCCCGTAATCAGCCTTCGGTCATGTAGAACAATGCATAAAATTAAATTGACATTAATGAATAATTGTGTAATGAAAATGGAAGAGGAGAGTTAATTGCATGTTACAGTGAGTGTAATGCCTAGATAACCTTGCATTTAATGCTATTCTTAGCCCTGCTGCCAAGACTGCTACAGAACCTCTCTCAGCAGGAAGTCATTAAAGCTGTGAGTAGATAATGCAGGCTCAGTGAAACCTAAGTGGCAACAATATAACAAGAGTTTCTTTCAGACCTTAGTGTTTTCTGAAAAAAAAAGGGGGGTGGGGGGCATGTTGAGGTAATTTGTACACATCTGAATGAAAACAGGAAACTCCAAGTAATCTATTTGCAGTTTGTCCATTCCTGCAGATTTTCCAACTATTGGGAGACCAAGGTCAGCTCCTATAATCAAAGACAAGCCTAAACCATGAGGACTTACAAGGCAATAAGCACCCAGCTGTCTACCGGCTACAACTTAGTTTTGTTAATCACTTAGTGTGGCAGAGTCTGTGAAATGTTTGACCTCAGACTTAAAAGACCAGAGAAATATGTCCTCGGGACCAGTTCATGAGCAACACCTGCTCAAACAATCATTTCAGGAGCCCTACCATTCTTAAATACCCACTCTGAAATTTTCACTTAGAGCTATGTGTACTTCGTGGCAAAAGTCAGATGTTTCTGGACCTATGTTTTAGGAGGAAAAAACATTTCTCAAAATTTGCAAGAGCAAAAGCTGAAATATTTCTCTCCCCACTAAGTTTCTTTCTCCTCTGGTTGTTTCTAACTATAGTCTGCAAGGTGTTTGCAGGCTTTATTTTTCTGCCTATTCTGTGGACTGCCCAGAAAGAGTGTTCTGTAACAAAAGGACACTTTTTCAGCCTGACAGGGACTGAGGTGAACAGCAGGATGCTCTACTGATCACTGTGGAATCACCCCTGGCCAGTGGTCCTGGGTGGGATGTATGTCTGGTGAGTGCACTTAAAAGACCAGGTCAAAGCGGATTCTAGAGAAAGTGCTAGGAAGAGGGAGAAAAGTTTAAATATCTGTCATTTTCCATTTTCACAAACTATAATTTTAAAGTTCCTTTGCACAACAAGACTCTGAGTTTTAGCAACAGTAGCCAATGTTTATTAATTGAAAGGGGACTCTAATTCTTTTTCAATATCACATTTCTGTTTCGCAAACCCAGATGTTTCAGCCAGTGATTTTATTTGAGGAATTATTTCATCCTTAGGGCTTCATTTTGTTATTGTTTGATTTGCGAAGAAACCTGTTTTTCTTGCATCATTCAGGATGGAACTTTGGTATGGCCTGATGGATGCCTTTTGTCCCACAGTCTTCCACTCATATAGGGAAGTCTTGTTGGGCGTAGGGGACAAGGAGAGCCCATGTCTTACAACTCAAACAGTGCCCTGAACAGTGTGGCTTACCTGGTGGAGCGTCAGCGTCCTCCAGCAATCCAAAAGGTTGCGGGTTCAATTCCTTTTCAGAGCACATGCCTACACTACAGCTTGGGTCTCAGTCAGGGAGCATATGAGACGCAACTGATCGATGTTGCTCTCTCACACGGATGTTTCTCTCCTTCTCTCTCTCCTTTCCTTACAACTCAAACAGTGCCCTGAACAGTGTGGCTTACCTGGTGGAGCGTCCTTTCCAACTGATCGATGTTGCTCTCTCACACGGATGTTTCTCTCCTTCTCTCTCTCCTTTCCTTTCCCTCTCTCTAAAACCAATAAGCATGTCCTTGGGTAAGGATAAAAAAAAATTTAAAAGAAGACAGTAAAGATGCTTATTCCACCAAGAAATAGTTAGAAATTTGTGACCCTGTGAAAGAGAGACAACCAGCCCAAACAGGACAGGTCCTAGGTATTGAGGTATGTGTCTAGAACACTACACAAATTTTATTGGCCAAGTTAATACTCAAACACTTAACATTTCACTTAATAATGATAATAATAATAATAATAATAATTAAAGAGAAGGAGGAAGGGAAGGGAAAGTAGGAAAATAACCAGAATACTTTCTTAGAATAGACCTGAGCCATTGGCATCTTTTGTTCTCAGAGTCTAATGGGTCAAAGAATGTATTGTGGGGACACCTGGACCCCACCCTGAAATGGGAAGGGCCTGGGAAGTGCCGAGGACTGCACAGTGTGCCCGAGCATATGCATCACGACTCAGCAGAAGGTGGTGTGTAAGGCGCATGGCAGGTAAGGCTAGGAAGATGACTAGAGGGAGGGAGATACCCTCCCATCTATTTCTGGTGCACCAGGGATTCCTAAGGCAGCCTTTAGAAATGGAGTGCACAGAATCACTGGCACTTTTCTCTTCCTCTCCCCTCACTGGTCGGTGGGACATGGGAGCTCAGGCTCCTGGGCCTTGGGGGGATCACATGGACAAGGAAGTTCCCCAAGCATTCTGTGGCCTGCCTGGCCAGGAGTGCAGCAGGTACTGGGCCACTAAGGCAGAAGAGGATGCAGCCTATAGCAGCAGGCCCTTTAGGCCACATAACTAGATATCAACCCCTACCCCACATGGGAGGCTGTGATGGTAGCCACCCACCCACTGCCTTCCCTGCTGCTCCAGAATGGAGCCCATCAGCAGTAGGTCCTATTGTGGCTGCCACTCTGTTTGCTCAGCTTGGGCTGGGCCTCAGAACTACTTCATGGATGGGCAGGATGGTGCTTTGCAGACTGGTCTGTGCTTTGTGCCCCAGCTGGCCCGGAAGTCAAGTGATGAGGCCTCTTGTGTTGGACCCCACCGCCTATATGATCAAGTCCCAGCCCCCACCCCCTGCATGTCTGCAAGGTCATCAGCAGCAGCCCTGGCCAATCCTGGAAACTACCTGGCTGGGATCACGGTTGTACTGGCAAGCCAACAATGGAGAAGGGAGCAAGTGCTGGACGGGAAGGCAGAAACCAAGGAAGGAGCAGCACGCCCAGAGTGGGACATCAGCCAGGTTGCACAGACTCCAAAGGATGGTACTTTTATGTAGGACAAGAATGCCAGGCATATTCCAAAACTGCTCTGGCCTAGCAGAGGCCACAGGGTTTATTTATCTCTAGGTGTTTTAAAAGGAGTGCAGCTCTGAGGCAGAAAACAGCATTTATTTCAAATTGTATCTTCATTAAATAAGATTCCTTTTCCTTTCCACCAGGCTCTGTCTCCAGAGTTTTGCCTGTTGGCGCAGTAGGGCCATCCCACCCCCACATTGGCTGGTTCTGTAACAAGAGTTCTGGCCCTTGCTTGCTAAGTGATTTTGGCAATCTCTTACCCTGCCTAAGCCCTCACCTATAAGATAGCAACATCAATGGTACTCACCTCCTAGGAGTGTTGTTCAGCTTAAATGATAATGTTTTTTTTTGTAAGGAAGAGCTGCTAAATATCGGGGCTACTGTCTAAATATCTTCCTTATCTACATCAATTCTAAGATCCTTGCTCTGCTCTGATCACTTTTTCCCTTGAGCACCACACAGACCACACCTATTTCTGTATACCTTTGATACCTGCAAACCCTAAGCCTCTTAGGC
The DNA here is from genome assembly GCA_004024845.1 of Tonatia bakeri. Taxonomy (NCBI): domain Eukaryota; kingdom Metazoa; phylum Chordata; class Mammalia; order Chiroptera; family Phyllostomidae; genus Tonatia; species Tonatia bakeri. The sequence goes on along the minus strand of PVIA01003050.1, from coordinate 151,527 downwards.
AAGCCATTCTGTCCACCTTGGAATCTGTATATAATTCTTATTTGAAAGGATCTCCCCCTTTCTGTTTTCCCAGACTTATATGTGTTACCTTGGAAACTTTATTTTACTTTTTTACATACAGTATTGTTTTCTTTCATAGTTGTGTTCAGCTTGTGTATCCCACGGATTGGAGCAAGTAGTAGTATCTAATAGAGTCTTGTTTTTAATGTGCATTGACTCTAAAATCAAAGTGCCAGAGACACAAATACTCAAACTGTGACAGCAGAAACACTATAGTTGAAAATATATTTAGCTAGAATTTGCACAGAATATAGAATTTTGTTCAGTTGAATTTCTGACTAGGAAGGTAGATTTTTTCAAAGGTTTCTATTACAACTTTAAAAATATATTAGTACAGAAGTCCTCATCTTAGCTAGGCACTGTATAGCAACTCTATCAATGCTCATTCAATGAAGAGGGTCCGTGCAGTGTGTCTGGCCACCATGCTAAACAATTCCACATACAAAGCAGTTACAAATGAAAGGTGTTAGAGGCAAAGCTAAGTACATTCAGACTTTAACGAGATCATCACTAATACGAGTTAAATCGGGGGGCGTTTTCTCTTCCTTTTCTGTGAGGTAGAAGTGATTTTTTAGAAGAGAGAAGGAATGATTAAGGTTTAAGATTAGGTGGAATCACTAAGAAAAAAAGGTTTTGTTACATACAGATGAAGAGGTATCAAAGTTTATTTATTGTTAAAACTAATGAAATATAATGAATGATCAGAGGAAATACTTCGTTTGCTTTTTCTGACTACCTTTGAGTACATGGAAATAGCTCAAATGTAAGAGGTGAGACAACTTAAAAAAAAAGCTTCTGGTTCCGAGCTCTAACAGTTACTGAACACAAGACCTGGAGGAGAAATCTGACCTCACTTTCCTCTCCTGAGGAGCTCTAGTATTTGGTAGTTTCCCAGATCTTCAACAGGACAATATTCAGAGATTCTCTCGCAAAATCAAATGCACTTTAATGGAACATTTACTTTGTGGAAAGCATCTTGTCATTTTACAGGCTACAGAAATTCTAAAATAGTACCAGCCCTGGAAAAATATCTACCTAGGAGCCAATGTAAATACCTTTGAAAGATTTATAAGTGATGCACTGTTTCCATTAGAAGTGGCCATACCCTCTGATATAGGCGTGTTGAACAACAGTAACATACCTTTGCCCTGGGTTAATGGACACCAGGTGCCGCGTAGGGATTCAGCGAACATTTTCCTTTTTCCTATGTGACAAACTACACATTTTCTCTGGACTCCTCTAAGCAGTTGGGAAGCAAAGAATTAATCTATATTTGATTAAAATAACAGTGTAATTGCTGATAATAATCATGATAATGAGAACAGTAACAAAAAAGGAACCCACCTGTGAGTTATTCCAATTCACACAGGGATTTAAACTAAAAATCATCTCAGAAGCTAAGCATAGAGTAATGTATTTTGGATAGTCTTTAAACAGAGTGGTGAACTATTACTCTAACCAACTAGATAAGAATCTGGGAAGATGCATGTGGGAAGTGAAAAATAAATATATAAAAATTTAGCCTAATTCTTCTTCTCTTCTAACTGATGTTTTGCCAATATGCTATGGGCTTCATCAGAGAATGAGAACACAAACTTTTGTTTGGGCATCAAAGCATTTTTCAATTCTAACTTAGGTAATGAGATAAATGTGTAAAGTCACTGATCCAAAACCTGCTTTGTGTAGCTGGTTGCTTTATCACAACATTAAAAGACAAACAAACAAACGGATAGCTCTGTAGATTTAATGGTAGTACCTGGAAAAATTTGGAAAGTCATCAAGAAATTGATTTACAAACAAGGAGAAGATACTATCTATTTTCAGCTTGGCTTATTCAGAATAAATTCCACTGGATTAGTCCGATCTCTTTAGACTGAGTGACATCCCTGACAAAAGATGGGCTGAGGGTATCTGGGAAGAAGGAGCAAAGGTAAAATATATAAGGAGATGCCAATGACTAAGGTACACTTAAAACTAACTTCTTGTTAGTTTATTCTAGACACATGAATACATACTACTTTTCAAATTCCTTCTCTAGTCTCCCTCAAGTCTCAATCACCTCATCTACAAAATGAAAAGGGTGCACTAGACGAGGGTTTTCCAGCTGTGTGCCATGGCCTTTCTGAGGGTTGTGAAATTAACCTACTAGGTGACTGCTAGCAATTTTAAAAACAAGAAGTAGAATAGATTAGAATAGAAACCATCAGAGTGCATGTAGTGAAGGTAAGTACTCCTTTGTGCAACTTTTCTTTCAACCATGTAGTATGTGTGTGTGTGTTTGCTTTATGGGACATAATATGAAATACTTTTCTTACTATGGGCTGCAATCAAAAATGCTCAAAAGCTACTGGATGTATTGATATCTAAGATCCATTTGATTTTTTTTCTCCCCTCAGCAAACACTTATGGCATATACCAGGTATCTGTAGTACCTCTGGTTCCAACATTATAATGTTAGATGATGCACCCAATTAACAAAAACATATAAATGTTGAAATTACTCATTTGATAGATTAGAATTCTATTTTGCCTATTCTTAATAAAGTACAGTTCAATGATATCACATATGCATTTAAATGATGTACATTCAACTAGATGCACTTAGCAAACACAAAATTAAAAACATATTTACTTTGACTCCTAAATGCAAACTAAAAAAATTTATTTGGTACTCTTCTGAAAACAACAACAACAAAACAACAACAACAAAAAGCCCCACCAGTAATCTGTTCCAACACTATTAAAGAAACTATTTAGAACTTTTAATTAAGAGTTGGCAAGTAACCCCCAAGCCACATACATGGTACTTAAGAGAAATTAGAAATAATACTATTTTGCATAATAGACTGTAAAAACTCAGCCCTCTGTGAGCTTCAACCACACTGCAACTCCATTATAAAATCGGAGCTTAGGTGGCTGCCCTTCTCACCTTCCTTCTGAAGAACAGATTATTTTTTTTCTGTATTCCTTCCTTCTTTTTTCTTCTTCTACCTCTTCCCCTTCCTTTTTTTCTCCACCCTCACAATCCTTCTTTCTCTTTTTGAGCACAGTTGAACCTTAATCATTGTATATACTTCAGTAAAAGGTTATATGTTACATATATGTAAATTATGAAACATAGTAATAAAGTAAATCCACCAGCAACTTAAGAACATGAAACAACATTACTGACACAATAGGTGTTGTCCAATCCTAGCTACCTCTTTCCCCCAAAGGTCATCAGCAGCCTAAATTTAGTATTAATTACTTCTTTCTACTTTCCTCTATGACATAGGTGCAGCTATAAACAATATTCATTGTTTTGATTTGTGATGACTTTTACTAAAATAGTGTGATGCAGTTCTTTGACACTTAAGTGTGTTCGACAATACACCCATGCAGCTGGAGTTCATCCATTTCCAGTGCTGTATAATATTCCATTCTGTGAGTATACCTCAGTTTCTTTAATCATCCCCCTGCGAGTGAGCTGTTGTGAATGCTCATTAAATATCTCCTGGTGCACATATGCTAGAAGTTCTCTTGGATGGTGCTTACCCATCTTTTTTCATCACGGCACTGTGAGACCCTGCGCTCACCAGAGACTGGCTTGAGGATTACCGCTGCTCTGTTCTCACTAAACACCCCCAACAGCACATCTGAGGCTTCTCCTTAATGCATCAATTTACCACCACACATAGGTTAGACTCTCTACTGTAAGGCACACCGTATCTAGGCAAAGAATTGGCAGGTCTTAGGGTAAGAGAATGTTTGATTTCACAGTGAGGTTTTCCAAAAGAGTCATGCCAGTTTTTAGTCTGAATAGCAAAATATGTCCCTTGTGTCACAATCTCACTGTAGTTCATGTTATCAGACATTATTTTTTTGCCAGTTTAGTGGTTGTGAATTATATCTCATCTTGGTCTTACTTTGTATTACTAATGAGTATGAACATTTTTTCATATAATTATGTATTTATTTGCAGTGATATGCCTGTGAAAATATTCTGCCCATTTTTAATTTGGTTTATTGTTTTTCTTAATGACTTCTAAGAGTTTTTTGTTTTCCATATATTAATGCTTTGTTGGTTTTATGTTGCCTTAGTCAGCTGGGCTGTCATTAACAAAATTCCAAAGACTGGCTTAAAAAACAGAAAATTATTTCTCACAGTTCTATAGGCTGGAAGACTGATGAGGTTACCAGCATGGTTGGTTTCTTGTGAGAACACTCCTCCTGGCCACTTTCTCATTGTGAACTCACCTGGCAGAGAGGGAGAGAGAGAGAGAGAGAGAGAGAGAGAGAGAGAGAGAGAGGGAGATCTGATGTCTCTTCCAATCAGGGCACTAATCCCATCATGAGGGCTCCACCCTCATGACCATATCTAACTCTGATTACCTTCCAAAGGCCCCCCTCTCCAAAATACGATCTCAGTAGGGTTTCAACATATGAATTTGGGGGAAAGGGAGGGACACAATTCATTCAATAGTATAGGAACTTCTAGTTTCCTGTTGATCTTTTCATTTTGGTTGTGGTGCTTTTTTACAAACAGTAGTAAGCTTGCTCACAAAATACGTTTTTACAGGACAAAGTTTATTATAAGTGCTTCTAAGAGTTTTATAGTTTGACTTTAATTTTTAATCCATCTGGAATTTGTTTTTCTGAACAACCTGAGGTGGAGAGTCAAGTTCATTTTTGTCCTCATGAACTATAATAGTCCAAGTACCGTTTACTGTACAGTGTTATGCCACCTGAGCCACAGTGAACATTTATGGCACAGTCTGTCAGGTTACCATGTAAGAATGGATCTGTGACTGAGTTGTGAATGGATCAGTTACTCTGTTGCATTGATCAATTTGATTATCCCTGTGCCAGTATACTGTCTGAGATACTAAACATCTATGATTTTCTTTAGAAGAATCTTGACAATTCTCTGACTTTTGTTCTTGCATGTAAATTTTAGATAAATGTAAATATAAATGCAAATGTAAATGTATCAAGTTATTTTGCAATTTTTCTTTTTTTTAATTTTATTTATTTATTTTTAGAGAGGGAAGGGAGGGAGAGAGAGAGAGAGAGAAACATCAATGTGCGGTTGCTGGGGGACATGGCCTGCAACCTAGGCATGTGCCCTGACTGGGAATCGAACCTGCGATGCCTGGTTCGCAGCCCTCGCTCAATCCACTGAGCTATACCAGCCAGGGCGGAATCTTTCAAATGCAATAAACTATAATTAAAGTTGGAAATAACTGAAATTCTTAGAATATTAAGATTTCTGCCCAGGCTGGTGTGGCTCAGCGGACTGAGGGCTGGCCTGCAAACCAAACGGTCGCTGGTTGGATTCCCAGTCTGGGCACATGCCTGAGCTGTGGGCCAGGTCTCCAGTAAGGGGTGTGTGAGAGGCAACCACACATTGAAGTTTCTCTCCCTCCCTTTCCCTCTCACTAAAAATAAATAAATAAATTCTTTTAAAAAGAAGATTTCCTATCCAAGATCATTGTCTATCTCTCTATTTATTATGTCTTCTATATATTTCATTCAAATCAAATTTTTCTCAAATTGGTCTTAAACTTTTTGTTATACTTATTTCTAGGTATCTTATACAATATCTTGTTGAAATTATGCTTTGTTTTGTTGCCCATATGTAATTATTTTCATGTATTGGTTGTATATCCAGCCATTTAAGTGAATTTTTGTGTTAATTCCAAGTATATCTAAAGACTTCTATATAGAAAATAAGATAACTTAAAAATAATAGTCTGTTTCTTTTTTACCTATTTTAATTTAATTTCATTAAAAATTATTATTTTACTAGCTAGACCTTCCAGTTAAACGATGAATAGAACTGGTGTCAGTGGGCACCTTTGTCTACTTTCTGATTTTAAAGCATATGCTTCTAACTTTTGATAAGGAAAGTATTTATTATAGGTTTTTCTAGAAAGAAAGTTTCCTTTATTCCTAGTCCTGTAATACTTCCTCTCTCTCTCTCTCTTTTTTATTGTTTCTCAGGTACAGTGGTCTCCATTTTCCACCTACCACTCCCCACACCTCAAGCCTTCCCACCTTTGGCTTTGTGCATGTGTCCTTTAAATACTTTCATTTGGATTTTAAATCATGAGTGAATGTTGAATTTTGTCAAATTCTTTTTCTGCTTCTTAAAAATATGTTTTTTCTTTAATTTATTACTGAAGTAATTATATTGATCAAGCTTCTAAACCTAAACTTCCCACGCATTTTGGAGATAAACTAAACTTGGTCATGTTGAGTTATTCTTTCTCATGTACTACTGTATGCAGTTTTCCAATAATTTGTTTAAGGTTATCCAGCTCATGCTTATGAGTAAAACTAGTTTTTTATCATTCTTTTACCCATGTCTGTTTTTTAACTAATACTAGCTTTTTATCAAATACTTTTGAATTTTATTGTTGTTCAAGTACAGTTCAAGTAATACTACTTTTATATAATAATTGGAGAGTATTTCTTTTTTATATTTTGAAGAAAAATTTAAAGTTGAAAAATCTGTCTTTTAATATTTTGCAGAACTTATCTGTAAAACCATCTATTTGTAGTATTTTCTAGGTGAGATATTCAACCACTAATTCATATTTTATTTTATTTTTTAATTATTATAGTACAGCATGGACCTTCTTTTGTCAGACTCCAAAATTCAGATCATTTGTATATATCTCTTATGTTTATAGTTTAAATTTTATTAACATAAAATCATTTACATTTTTCTCATATTTTAGCTCCCTTTTATGATTATTGTTGATTTTAAGTATCTTAGAACTTTTTAAAAGATTTTATTTATTTTTAGAGAGAGGTAAAGGGAGGGAGGTAGAGAGGGGGAGAAGCATCAATGTGTGGTTGCCTCTCACATGGCGCCCACTGGGACCTGGCCTGCAACCCAGGCATGTGCCCTGACTGGGAATCAAACTGGCAACCCTTTGTTTCTCAGCCCATGCTCAATCCACTGAGCTACACCAGCCAGGGCTATCCTAGCACTTTTTTTATTATCACAGGGATATATATGTTTCTGTGTGTGTATATAAATTGATTTTAGAGAAAGAGAAAGGGAGAGCGAGAAACATGGATGTTAAAGAGAAACGTCCATCGATTGCCTTCCATACACACCCTGGGGTAAAACCTGTCACCTAGGTATGTACCCTGAAAGGAAATCAAACCTGCAACCCTTTGGTGCTTGGGACAATGCTCCAACCAACTGAGCCATCTGGCTCAGGCTCCTTTCACTTTTTTTGTTTGGTGCACCATTCCTGGAAGTACTGCAATACCAGGTCAATGCAGGGAGTAGATGGACCAAGCTCCTATTCTACCTCCCAGCTCCAAAATTCCATTTAATATAATATCCTTGGGTAGAGAACGTATCACATATTAAACTGATAAGAACAGATACTACACTTAATTTTAGCCAAAAGGCCGAGAAGTGATCCTTTCACTTTTTTAATTAGTCTTTGCCACATCTTGTATTTCATTGGTCTTATAAAAGAACTAGCGTTTGTTTTTATTCATCCTTTATGTTACATTATTATTATTTTTTACTTCTGATCTTAATTATCTCTTTCAAATACATGCGTTGGATTAATTCTATTGTTATAACCTAATTTGGGGGTTGGCAAACATTTCTTTAAAGGGCCAGGTCATAAATGTTTTAACCCTTATAAGCCATATAGTCTCCGTTGCAAGTACTCAATTTGTGCCATGGTAGCAAGAAAGCAGCTATACAACACGTACATGAATAGGTGTGAATATGTTCCAATAAAACTGTGTTTACAAAAACAAGGGCATGATTTGGTTCTTGGGACACATAGTTCATTGACCCTTGGGCTAACATTTTGATTCTCAGCATGTGGTCTGTAGACTTCCTTGGTGAAGTGTCCCTGAGAACTCTTCAGGATGTATGGTCAGAACTATTTCCACAATAATGTTAGTCAAATGTTATTGACTTTTTGACTCTGTTACCTTGAACTGACAGTGTAAAAACAAGGGTGGATGAAATTGCTGGAACCTTAGCACAAATCAAGGCCTTGGTCACTGTATTCTTCACCAATGTATTCTTACTATGAAAATAAGTGCCAATTTACTTAAGATTGTCTTTAATTAAACAATAAAAATTATTTTATTAAATTTTGATCCCTGGGTTGCATCTGGCAAATATTTTAATATTTTGTCTGGCAAATTGTAATTTATGCATAAAGCACTTCTGATGAATTTAAAATGTGGTAATTCTCTCAAAGGAAAATGTTTATATAACTGTTGGAGTTGCAAGCTCAACTAGCCATTTTCATCATGGAACACCATGTAAGCTTTAAAGAACTAGTTAAATTATGGATACTCAGCTTCTAATATTTGGCAGACATTTTTTCAAAAATGAATGAAATGAGCCTGGAAGCAACTGTAAATATTTATTACCAATGTCAAAATTCTAGCTTTCAAGTAAAATTGGTATTTAATATTGTATCTGTCAATGAGCTTGACAGCTTGCCAATAATTAAAGGCTGTTTCAGTGAAATCAGTGGTGATTTTAATAAGTGTATTTTTCTCTTATAAGGTAATAAAATATGTCAACATTCAGAAGATTGTATAATGTACCAATAGTTTCTTGATTATCAATACATAATATTACAAAAAGTCTATTTAAAGTGAAAGACATACCAATAGAACTCAGCGTAGCATACCATGGAAGATTCACTGATGTGGTTTCAGACTCCACATTGCAACTAACCTTTAAAAGATTATCACCAGTGGAGATTTGGCACAGTATCAAAGGAAAAATTTCACAACTATATAAAAGGCCTGTTAAAATACCCCTCTTTTCTTGATACGTGTCTTGATGCTTTTGTATACTGCAGCCAAACTAATATTTGATAACAAAATAAATGCAGAAACGGATCTGACAATGTAGTTCACTTCAGTTGTAAGACATTAAAGAGATTTTTAATAATGTAAAACAATTCCATGTTTCTGACTAAACACTTTGGGAAAATATTTTTTATTAAAGTGTAAGGTATATATGATGGGTTTATTATTTTAAAATGATTTCATGTCTCAAAAATTTAATTCTAATTCTATAAATATTGACAATTATAACTCACATCAATACAAGCCCTTGTTTATCTTATTTTACTTGTATTTTAATTGGTTGAGATTACCATAAACCATATTAGATATGCATATGTCATGGTTGTGGCTTAATAATTATTATTTAATTACTGAGAAAAAATAAAAATCAAAGTCTTTGTGGGCCTTGATAATTATTAAGAATGTTACACAGTCCTAACACTTAAATGTTTGAGAATAATTGGTCTTAATTACTAAATTAGATTACTCATTAATGTTTAGCCTTTATTCTGTTTTAATATAATAATTTTAGGTTATGAATGGCTCTGACAGTCTCTTTTCACTGCCTCTCATAAGATTTTATATATAATATTATCAATATCACTCAGTTATAGGTAAATTTTACATGGTATGGTGACGTTTCTTTTTACCCATGAGTAAGATAGAAGAGTGGTGTGTTTTAATTCCCAAAAAATGTATAAATTTTAATTTGTCTTTGTTTATTGACCCCTAATTTAATATCACTTTGAAGAGACAATATAATCTATATAATAATAATTCTTTAAAATTTGTTGACTCAATTTGTGATTTTATATGTGGTAAAATTTATAAAGATTTCACATGTATTTGACCAATGTGTATTGTCTATTTTTAGGGTGAGTTCTATAGATGGCCAGTTAATCATGTTTGATCATGAAAAAGCTCAGTTCTCTATCTTTACTAATGTAATGTCTTCTTGACTTAATCAATAATTAGGGAAAATATGTTAAAATCTTACATTTCAATAGGGGCTTTGCCCACTTCTCCTTGTAACTCTATAAATTATTCCCTTTCATATTTTGAGTCTGCTTTGTCAGGTCAACTCAAGTATGGTATAGTTATACATTTTGGGAAATGGAAATTGTTATAATTGTAATCCTGTTACTTCCCAATAATTTTAATGCAAATTCTGTTTTGTTTGAGATTAATACAGCTACTCCACTTTTATTGTAGTTAGTATTTGACTACTTTTATGTTTAATTTCAATCTTTTTATATATTTTTTATTTATTTTTCTTGTATTCTTTCCATCATCATTTAGTCCCCTTATACCAATCTCCCTTCAGCAATCACCACACTCGTGTCCATGTCCATGAGTGCTTTTTCCTTTGTGCTCAATCCTTCCACCCCCAAACCTCCCCAGCTGTCATCCAGCTCTCCATCTATGAGTCTGTCCCCATTTGCCTTGTTAGTTCAGTTTGTTCATTAGACTCCACATGTGAGTGAAATCATATGGTATTTGTGTTTCTCTGATGGGCTTATTTCACTTCGAGTATGTTCTCCAGCTCCATTCATGTTGTTGCAAATGGTAAAATTTTCTTCTTTTTTATGACTGAGTAATATTCCATTGTGTAAATGTTCCATAGTTGTTTTTATCCACTCACTCATCTAGTGCTGGGCACTTGGGCTTCCATATCTTGGTGATTGTAAATAATGCTGCAGTGAACATAGGGGTGCTTATGTTCTTTCAAATTAGTATTTCAGGTCCCTTAGGATATAGTCCCAGAAGTGACACCTCTGGGCCAAAAGGTAGATCCACTTTTATTTTTTTGAAGTATCTCCATACCGCTTTCCACAGTGGCTGTACCAGTCTGCATACCTACCAACAGCACAAAAGGGTTCCCCTTTCACCACATCCTCAACAGAATTTATTGTTTGTTGATTTATTGATGACAGCTATTCTGGCAGGTGTGAGATGGTATTTTATTGTGGTTTTAATTTGCATTTCTCTGATGATTAGTGATTTTGAGCATCTTTTCATATATCTGTGGGTCGTCTATATGTCCTATTTGGACAATGGAACAGAATAGAAAGCCCAGAAATAAACACACACTTTTATAGTCAATTAATATCTGACAGAAGAAGCAAACACATACAATGGGCTAAAGATAGTTTATTCAATAAATGGTGTTGAGAAAATTAAACAGATACATGCAGAACCTAGACCATCTTCTTACACCATACACAAGAATAAATTCAAAATTAATAAAAGACTCAAATGCTAGACTTATAACCATAAAAAAGGTAGAAGAAAACATGGACAGCAAAATCTCAGGCATTTCTCTTAGCAATATTCTATCAGATTTACCTCCCCAGGCAAGGGAAACAAAAGAAAAAAATAATCGAATGGAACTACATCAGACTAAAAAGTTTTTTCACAGCAAAGGCAATCATCTACAAAATAAAAAGATGACCCACGGAATGGGAGAACATATTTGCCACTACATCTGATATGGGGTTAATATCCAAACTTCATAAAGAACTTAGAATACACACTACCAAAGAAACAAACAACTCAATTAAAAATTGGGCAAAGGACCTGAATAGACACTCAACCTTTCTGTATCTTCAAACTTTGGAGGTATTTCTTATAATAGTACATCAATGTATCCTATTTTAATCAATATGGTAAACTTTGTCATTTAGTTAGCACATTTAGTCTCTTTTTATTATTAAGAATGATAACTTTAGATTGTTTCTACCACCTTGCCTGTTTTTATTTTTATTTCTCCTTTTTTATAATTGGTTGGGAGTTAATTTTGTTTTTTTTCTTATTACATTTTCCCTTTTTCATTTTAAGAGTTACGCATGCTATTTCTATAATTTAAAGATCACTCCTGAAATGTTTACCATGCATGCTAACCTGATGTTGTATAAATTTAATAATGTCTTATCCTGAATAATATAAATATTTTAGGGATGTGAGGGCAAGCTGCCTGTGACATTGGTCACCGCAATGATCACCAGGGTTGATTCGACTGATCTGACTGGCCAGGCAAGTCCCCCAACCCCTGCCACCTGCATCCCTCACTGTTCCTTGTGCGTCCTTCTGGAAGTTGCACAGTCTGTGGAAGAGGATGACCTGCCCTGATAGAGGAGAGGACTGTTCTTCAGTCAAGAGTGTGCGATATCTGCTCTCCCTTGCTGGAACTTCCAAACAGCTCTCAAGATCCATTTGCAAGAGAAAGTAGGGTAGTCAAGCTTCCAAGACTTCAGACACATCCAAATGAGGTGATGCATGTAGCAGTCTGCAGTTCTTTAAAAATCAATCAATTAATTAATGAATGATAAATAAATAAATGATTTTAGAACATTTTTACTCTGACCAACCTCACTCTTCACTGACATGCTAGCAATGCTCAGTACTTTAACTGTGCCTCCTTAAACTTCATAAATTAAATATTATTTTAAAATTAGTGTATCTAGACAATACACTTTAAAAATTATCTATGAGTTTAATAAATTATTTGTTTATGTCTTTTCTTACATTGCAGCCATCCCTTCTGGGCTTATTTTTATTCTACCTGAAGCACATTCTTTAGAAGTTTCTTTAATGAAGATTTGCAGGTGATAAAAATGACAATAAACATGTTTTGTTTATCCTAAAAGCTTTTTATATCTTCATTTTTGAAAGATAATTTGCTAGATACACAATTCTAGGTGTATAGCTATTTTCTTTCAATATTTTTCTTTTTTTCTGCTTTTATGGTGTCTGTTATTGCTAATGCTAAGTCTGCTGTCGGTGAAATTATCATTCTTTTGCAAGTGATCTCCTCTCACTGGCTGCTATTAAGATTTTCCTTTGTGTCTCCAATAACGGCAGAGCCACTATAATATGTCTAGATGTGGATGTCTTCTTATTTCGACAGCTTGATCAAACTTTGCTCACTTCGTAGATTTATCTCTTTTATCAGTTCCAGGAAATTCTGAGCTGTTAGCGCTTATTGCAATTCCTTCATTTCCTCTATTTTCTCTTTGTGGTTCCTACTAGATGTCTGTTAGAACTTCTCATCCAATCTCTCATGTCACTTAACCCGTTTCATAGTGTCCATTTGTCTCTCTGGATGACATTTGTAATAATCTATTCAGATCTAAAATTTAGTTACGAACTCTCTATTGGTATCTGTTTCTAATTACAATATTTTTATCTTTGAATTTTGGCTTTTCCCCAAACTTTTAAGATATTTTTAAGGACTATTGTAAATTTCTTCATCTTTAATTCCCTGTTTAATTTCCTTAAAAATTATATGCATTTCATACATTTTTATATTTTATGTTATATACCTACCAATTTAATATCTGAAATCCTTGAAAACCTAGATCTTTGTTCATTGTTTTAGGTGATGCTTACTTATGGTCACTTTTCTCTTGTATGTCTGGGTTTTTTGTTTTAATTATGTTCACATTTAAGTGACCTTCATATATGGGAACCCCCAAGCTCTAAATTAGGAAAGCTTTCCTCTAAAAAAAAAAGTTATTCATTTGCTTCTGCCAGAAAACTACCAAACAGAGAGTATTCATTCTCATTTGAGGATCCTGACTTAATGTGAAAATACTAAGTTTAGCTTTCCCATTATAGCTATTAGATTTCTGATTAAAAAAATGGGGAACCACTGGAGTATTTTAAGAAGAAACTTGCTTACCTCACATAAGTTTTAAAAAGATTACTCTGGCTTTGCAATTAAAATAGACTAAAGGAAAGATTCCAGAGATGGGAAAACTAGGTGAAGTCGTGAGCAAGAGGGTGATGAGAGTAATGGAAAATGGAACTTAAACTAGGCAGGGAGGGAAGTAGGGTCGTCAAGGGGAAGAGGGATCAGAAAAACTAGTAGGGTCAATGGACAGGGGATCCCAATAGGGTTAAAGAACTATTGGATATGGACCAGAAAGAGTCAGCTGCCCAGATAAGAAGTGATACTGAATGCTAGGAAGTGAGGTTATCCAGGGGTTTTAGGTATTGATAATGACAAAGTTGAGTTAGGTTGGGAGTGTGTGGTTGAGAAAGGTTGGCGGTCAAGAGCATTTGAGAAATCAATGACTGGTGAGGCCAGCATGTTAAAAGGATCATTTATTTGCCCACTGAGATCCTGGAGAATTAAAAAGGGAAACTCCTTTCTTTCTGTTGACAGGTACAGACAATGACACCTTATTCAATCATTATTTCAATGATACCTTGAGGGAAAAAATATATTTCCAATTAAAAAAAACCTTGGTAAATGACTGGCATAGCTCCCCACATTCCACTCAGTATAAAAATCTTTTAGCAGATATGATTATTCACCTTTTGATGGGTGATATTTCTATTTTGTTTTCTCTTAATCCTAAATGAAGCTCTCATTGTCAGGTCATTTGTATTTCCTAAAATCCAGTCTGAGTATTCCCTAGTCAGGTTTAGTTCATTTAGTTCTTTTTCCCTAATGATGCTATTTTATACCAGGTTTATTGTATTGTTCTTTCTGCCCCTTTAATTTCTTTACCCCCACCTCAAACACTTGAAAACATTTGTCACACCCAACTGTATAGACCTCTGTCATTATTCAACAGAGTTACACACATTTTCTTTTTTGGTTTTTTTTTTTTTTAGATTTTATTTATTTATTTTTAGAGAGGGAAGGGAGCGATGGAGAGAGAGAGAGAAACATCAATGTGCGGTTGCTGGGGGCCACGGCCTGCAACCTAGGCATGTGCCCTGACTGGGAATCGAACCTGCGATGCCTGGTTCGCAGCCCGCGCTCAATTCACTGAGGTACACCAGCCAGGGCCACACATTTTCTTTAATCTCTTCTTAATAAATCCTTTCCAGTAACCATTTGGCATTATTCTGCCCTGGATTCTATGTTTTCCTTTTCCTTATGGTGTTGAAGTTTATGCAAACATGGTAATCTAGCCTTTTAAAATATAGAGGTCTCTGTTTCCTGCGCTGAGACCCAGGGACTATAGGTCTGTTTCCAACTGTGTCTCAGACCTGTTCTGCCTCCTCACCTAATATTACCTATGGCAGGCCCAAGCAAATGATCACCTATTTGAAATAATTTATGTTCTGAGAAAACTACACCTCATGATTTACTCCTCAATTTACTTCACAATTTCAACCTCACAATTTACCATCACCTTTATCTGGTTTGCTTCATTTTCCAAATCACTAACAATGGCAAATGAATAAACAAATAAAGACTTACAACTAACTTTGAAACCAACTATGAAAAAGCTTCCTCTTCTGCACCCAGTTTTTAGTTTATAAACAATGACTGACAGTTTGCTGAGGACAGACAAAATGTGTGCCAGATGGTTTCACATACATAGTCCCATTGAATGCTCACGTCAACTCTCTGAAGATGTTTTGATTTTTCATATGTGAAAATTGACGTTCAAAGAAAGGAATAAACTATAGAAGGTTACACAGCCGATAAAGGGCAGAGCCAAGATTTGAACTCAGTTTTTCCAGTTCCAACTCTAGTTCTTATGCCACTGTGCAATCTATAAAATATTGATTTTTTATTTATTGAATTTGTTGGAGTGACATTGGTTAATAAAATTGTGAAAGTTTCAGGTGTACAAGTATACAATATATCACCTGTATATTGGATTGTGTCTTTACCGCCCCAGGTCAAGTCTCCTTCCATCACCATTTATCCTCCGTCTACCATCTTCTACCTCCCCCACCCCTTTCCCTCTGGCAATCACCATACTGTTGTCTGTGTCCATGAGTCTTTTTTTTTCTTTGCTTAATCCCTTCATCCTTCTCCGCCAGCTCCCAATCCCTCCAAAATATTTATTCTTGTTGCTTATTTTTAGTTTATTCTCTTTAACCATATCTAAACCTGAGTTTAATTTGTTCTTTATCTAAAATATGTCATCTATTGTTTTAGCATAAGAATGTTTAATCACTTATCACTACTAAATAGAAGCAAACAATCTTGATGTAGGTTGGTTTTAAAAAAATTTTTAACCTCATCTTTCTAACAAAGCTTATTTAAATGATGCTCTGCTTGCCTATAGAGGTAGAGTTCTAGAAATGATTTCAGCTACTTCTCTGCCCAAAGGTGAAAACATCAAATAATTTCAGGACTGGTCTTCATCATTGTAAGAACCTGCACTTGAGTGAGCCCCTCTTGTTAAGAAAATGTGGGAAAGGGGTGTGAAGATTCATTACCACAGGAGAGACCCACAGTAAAACCACACGGTGGCTTAAACAAGATGACAACTTTCAGCATCTCTAGTATAGAGAGCTCTGGAAATGGAATTGACCAATAAGGAAATCAAAGCTCTCTGTTTCTCCTGGATTCAAGGTGATTGGTAGCTCTCATATTGGACTACAGTTGCCCTGTCATAGGTCCATCACATGAGAGGTACCCAGAGACCTCAAAGTATAACCTGCCAGTATGTACATGGGGACTTAATCTCAACACAAACACCTAAAGGCTGGGCTGCAGAACTGGTTCTAGCACAGTCTGAAAGGCTCTCTGAATCCAGCCACTCTGGAACAGTACTGGGGTTTGCAGGAAAAAAAAGTTATGCAAATAAAATTGAATTAAAATTCCATGATTTTGATTCCCTAGGAATGGCACACAGGCCCCACTGCATCCGTGCACATGGGGGGTGTCTTCAACAGCAACATCTCATGGCTGACATATTGTCCTCCTTCAGACAGCACAATCCACCCTGGGCAATTCCGAATGGAGTGGACCTCAGAACTGGAATAGTTTGCTTCCTGAACATGAATTCAAATTGGATTTCAAGCAGTTGCTTTAAAAATTAAAATTGATTTGTTATTGTACCTTAAGCTTGGGAAACAGGCTATTTCATACACATACTGACTATACTCTTGCTGCATTTTCATAGCTATTTTTTAATAATTCTTTTTGCTCCCCTTCTTTTGCTCTCTTTTCAAACACTGTTCAACCTGGTTAATCTTTGCCCCAAAAGTCTGAATGGCTTCTTATTGCCTACCAAACAGTATCTCCAGTCCTCATCTCATCATTCGACACAGCCCACATTCAGATCCCTGAAAGGATGCTATTATCTATTATGTGAGACACTTAATATATGTTATTCTCATTTAATTTCCTCTTCAACTTTATTTTCCATTACCCTCTTAATTGAAGTGGGGGAAATCACATACAGTAAAGCATACAACTTAGTACATTTTTACCTGTTATCCATCTAAGAAACCGGTATTGAAATAAGTTGCAGAATATCAGTCTCCCAGAAATCTCCCTTATTCCTCTCCCAGACTCTGCTCCCCAAGGTCACCACTATTCTAATCATTTTCACCAGAGATTAAGTTTTTCTGTTCTGAACTTCACGTAAATGCACTTGTATGGTGCATACTCTTTTGTGACCAGCTACCTTCACTCCACCTTTTTCTTTCACTCAACATAATGAGGTACCACTTATAGACTTGTTTGGTTTTTTAATATGCACAGTATTCCACCATGTGAATACAACATAAGTTAATTATTTAATCTTTTATTGATGGACAAGTTGTTTTCTCTTTGGGGGCTTTTATGAATAAAACTGAAACAATTATCATTATATATGTCTTTTTGTAAATATAAGCATTTACTTCTGTTGGGTATATTCCCAGAAGTAAAATTTCTGGATTAAAGGTTGCATTAGTATTAGGATTCACAGAAACTACCAGTTTTCCAAGGTGGTTGAAATAATTTATACTCCAACCAGCAAGTAATGTATAAGAATTTTATTTGGTCCAAATCTTTGTCAACATTTGGTTTTGTAAGTCATTTTAATTTTAACCATTCTGCTAAGTGCATAGTAGTACCTCAATATGATTTTAATTTTAATTTCCCTTTTGATTAATCAATCATATTGACCACCTTTTCATGTATATTAGCCATTTGGATATCATTTTTATAAACTGCTTGTTCAAGTCTTTTGACCATTTCTTTTATTAGGCAATTGTCTTTCTCTTATTGGTTTGTAGAAGCTCTTTATATATTCTGGATATGACTTCACTGTCAGATATTTTACATATGTTTAAATATTTATGCATCTATAAATGAAGATATGCAAATATCTTCTCCCAGTCTTTTTGTTCTCTTAATGCACCATTTGGTTAGTGATTTTCATATCCCCTTTAAGAAATCTTTCTCTTCCCCAGGATTATGACAATATGGCAATATTTGCTCTGGTTTTCTTCTAGAAATTTCATTGTTTTATATTTTACTTTCAGACTTATAATTCATCTTCATTTCTTATGTTTGATGAGATCTCAGTACCCACTTTGAATTCTTCTACTCTAGGCAGACTGATAGATTCATTGTTACATCTTCTCCTTTGAAAAATAATATTGAATAATTCTACCTCTCTACTTCTGCCTAGAATTCTGTGATCTCCTATATCTGAGTCCTCAACTCTGGTTCCATCTGTGCTCTAGCCCCCTGAGCTTGAAGTGCACTAAACATTTTCTGCTTTACACTGTTAGCTATTTTTAGATATGCTTTACTTTGCTTTAACTGGATTGTATCCTCTCTGAGGGTAGGAATTGCCCATAAAGGTTAACCAATTGTGTGCATATCACTACTGGTCCACAAATGAGAGACGGCAGCTGGTAAACATGAACACCACTCTTTTCAGACGCTCCGGTGGACCTGCTGAGGACAATCTGCTGTGCAGACATTTCTGTGAGCAATGCTGCTGTCACGTTCACGAATGTGTCAAGTTGAATGGAATGATGTTTTATTTCCTTAAGGTGGTATTGTCAGGACTTTCCAAGAACATTTTCTTAGCTAATATCCATAGTCTTGCAGATATTCACTATCTTCCTTCCACATTATATATTTTTGCTTAATTGTAAATATTCCTCAGTTTTCCTTAATGACTTGACCAGTGTGTTTTATTTTTATTTTGTTATGATTTAAAGTACAGGTAACTTTTTTGATGCAGTTCCTATAAAAAATAGAATTAAAAGGAAGAGAAAGTATCAAACAGATTCAAAGCCTTCTGTGCACTCCTTTTCCTACTTTTTACAGAGAGAAAAAACCAGTTGTTCTAAACATCTGTCTTCTTTAACAGCTATTTTATGTTTGTCATCTAGATGTGTTGATTTCAAAATTTGTCAGTGTAACTGTTCAAAATTTTCCTGCATTGTGACTCTAACAGAAGTGTCATTATTTTGTAAAGTATATTTTATTCCCCTTGCCTTAAAGGAGTTTAAAAACAGAGCAGTACCTCATTTATTCCGATTTATATTAGTGGCCTTGCTTGCTTTCGCTTTTCACATGAGGTGCAAATGCCTCTTCTTCAACTTAGCTCCTTTATTCAGCTTATTCATTCTGGTTTTTGTCATAATTATCATTTCCTCTTAAAAAAAGAATAGGTATTATGAGAAATTTCTCTAGGGTTCCCTCCCAATTTCCTCCCTGCCATTACAGAGCCTCTGTCCCATCAGTCTTGATCAGGCACGTTGGATATTCTTACTCTTTGCGTTCTTCTTTTCTCAGAGCAATTGTAATCTGCTTTAATTATGGTGGATACTCCAGCAGCCTGCCCTTCTCCTGGGTTTTAGTATTCCCTCCTTCAATACCATACTTACTAGATTCTTTTTTTAATTCTCCCAAATTAGCTCTCTTGAATTGTAATGCCCTGATAGGACTGCCTGCATTCTGGTTATGAGCATGATCCCACCAGGTTTCAGAAATGCCGACGAAGGCAAAGCTTTCTGCGTTTCTGCATACCTCTGATTGCTCTTGCTCATTTCTCAGGCTCCTTCCAGGCCTCGGGCTTTGCCTTTCAGCCTGCTTAGATTGCTGTGGCAGACTCTCCCCTCAGAGACAAGAGGAAATGTTGTTTTGGATGCCTGATACATGACATGACTTTTGACCATCTCTCCTTTTAAAAATCTCTTCAGTAAAAGAGATTTTTTAAATAGCTATTTATTTTTAAATATAATTATTTTTTTCTATTCCACATACTCTACTTGTTACTCAATTCTGCAGCCTAACTCAGAGCCCCTCTGGCTAATGCTGTCACTGCCCACACTTCCTCTCTGCTGTCCAGTGGAATTTCACATGGTGAGTGAGGAGTTTGTGGAGGCCAATGGCAATATGTGAACACACTCCAGCTCCCAGAACTATTTTCTATCAGTACTTATACACACACATAGACACATACACCAGTGAATAACTAGTCTTTCTTACAAAAAAAAAATTGGCCTTAATCATCTCAATACAGCAAAGAGATATTTATACTCATTTTTATGAGGGTAGAGGTTTCGGAGACTCCATATTTATTTCTGAGCATAAAGGCTTAAAATGTCTGTGTATGGATGAGGGAAAAACACCCAGTTAAAGTCATGCTTATGGTAAATTCATAATTGACTCCCAGTCCCCATTCCTACCCTACAATCACTCTGCCTTCCATTTATTGCTGTATCAGTTGGAATGTGTCCAGTTACAGTTAAATAAAATACAATTCAAATGGATTTAAATCTAAAAAGGAATTTGTTTTTAAGTATATTTTATTGATTTTGCTATTACAGTTGTCCCAATTTTTTTCTCCTCTTTATCCCCCTCCTCCCTGCACCACTCCCCTCCCCTCCACTACTCCCCCCTGCCACAGTTAAGAATTAAAAATGCAGAAATATGGCAAATATCAAGTAAGGCATACTCCAGTCACTCAATACTGTCACCAGGTACCTATTTCTTTGTTTTTCTCTCCTCTGTTTTCTGTGATGTCACTTCTTCCAAATGATTACTCCTGTTGTGTTGCAAAAATGATGTCACCAATATCCTGGGCCTCTTTCTGGTCCATAAAAAATATATATTAAAAGGAAGAGAAAGTATCAAACAGATTCAAAGCTTTCTGCACACTTCTATCCCCACTTTCCAGTCACACAGCCCCTCAAAATCACTAAGACTGGACCAGGAATCCCTTCCCAGGCTTGTCCTGGTTGACATGCTCTAACCTTAAAGTCAGGAAAAGAATCTGTTCCCTATGAAACATGTTTCACAAAATAGAAATTATAGCTACTGCGGGTGGGGGACAGAAGCATACATCCTAGAGTCATCACACTTGAAATCTACAACAATCCTATCCCAAAATACGTGGTTTACCCAATCTGTCGTGCAGGTCTGTTGTTATAGGACAATAGGAAGAAACCCTTCCTAACAGCTGCTGGCAGCTTGAAGACAGCAGACACACACACGAATGGGGCAAAAGATATCTCCTGGCTTCTGACAGGAAGCAGCTTGGGTACTTGGTCAAGTGACTTAAGTCTTTCCATTTTTATTTCTTCAAGATTGAAAACAAAACTGTTTGAGAGACAAGTCCAGGTTATACTAAAAGTCCAATTGTGACTCAATTTAGTCATTTTTTAAAACTTCTACTTCACAAAGACAGAAAAGATTTCTAAATATTTTGAAAAGATTAAAACAGTGATTGTGCAAGATGATGGAGGCAAATGCTTTTCTGCTATAATGAAGAGACATTCTTCCTTGGGATAATAAATTTATTTAAATGCATAGTATTCAGGGGGTTAAGAAGCAGGACACAACCTGTTTGTCTTTGCCTTGGATTACTAGTCATTTGAAATAACTTTACAGGAGACGATTCCTCAGTGACATCTGCCTAACAAAAATGAGAAAGCTCAGGTGAGAACAAGTGTGGGAGAGGTGAGCTGTTCCATGGGCTACTCTCTTCTCCTCAGGATGGTGGTTGCTGGGAAATGCACTATGTACAGTCCTGGGGAGCCTGAAAATAAGCAGTTCATTTCTTTTTCTCTCTTTCTTCCTCTTCTGCCTTCTCTCCTTCCTTCCTTCCTTCCTTCCTTCCTTCCTTCCTTCCTTCCTTCCTTCCTTCCTTCCTTCTCCCCTTTTCTCTCTTTCCTTCTTTATTTCTTTAACTGGAAAAGAATTAAACTTTTCTTTCTACATCTCTCTATCTCACTTTAGATGTTTTGAATCCAGTCAAAAGGTAGGACTATCTCAGGCCCGTATTAAGCCACGCAGGGGCCTTAGATACACTTTTTATGAGTGAACTGAGGTTCAGAGGAGTGCAGTGATTGGCCTGAGTTACTCAAATAGGGAGCTAGCAGGCCCCAGTTGGAGGATCCATACTGTGAGTTCTGAGTGACATCCCAGTGCTTATCGAAACTAAAGAGACAGATGAAGTAAAACAATTTTCTGAGCTTAGCACATAGTTTCTTTAGGAATGACATTAGTTTTCCTGAGTGCTGTTCACAGTTACTCAGAAAGTTATCTCTACCTTGCTGCTGCCCCCACCCAAGTTTGGTACCCATGATTGACTATAAAATTGACAAGGAGCTTTGCATGTGTGCCAGTACCCAGGAAGGACCCAGGGAATTGTCTTCTCCAAATCTCTCATTGGAAAGTATTAATGCCAATTTTTACCCCTCCACAAAAATGAATTATGAAGTTTTCTTATTGATCAAATTATAAGCTAAATCAAAATAGAATTAACTAATAGTTTTGGGAAGTTACTTACAGTTTCTTTTTTACTTTATTTATTTATTTGTTTGTTTGTTTTTAGAAAGAGGGCCAGGGAGGGAGTAAGAGAGAAAAAGAAACATCGATGTGCAAGAGAAACGTTGATTGGTTGCCTCCCACATATCCCCAACCTGGGACCTGGCCTGCAACCCAGACATGTGTCCTGACTAAAATCAAACTGACGACCTTTAGGTTCAGGGGCTGGCACTCAATTCACTGAGCCACACCAGCCACAGCTACATTTTCCTCTGTATATTATAAATTATTCAAGATCATTTATGAACGTCAACCTGAACAGACAGCCTACAGTCTCCTAGTTCCTTCAAATGTGTACTAATATAAAAAGATTTTCTTGGGTGACCTCTAAGGAGTATGTAGACATTTAGCCAAAAGTGCTACTCTTCGATGCCGAATGTCCACAGAAATGTTATATTTAGGATTCTGTTTACTTGTCTACCTTGAAATTAAAAATAAAACCGTTTTCCTTCTTGGTTATTTACTATAACTGGATTAACAAATAAGTATTTATTCTGAATATATTATTCAGAGTGCAGTAGTTGGAATTTTTATGAGTTTCAACAACAGCTGAGACTTACCTGCTGAAAGCAATCACTAGCAAGTCTTTTGTTAGAGATTGCAGTTTCCAAGGAGCTAAGTGTGACTTTGACGTTTTTAAAAGAATGTTGGGTAGAGTCTTGTAACAGAGTTCTTGATGATACCAAGTTTTCTAGTAAAAAGAAAAACACCATGTACTTCTGAAAAAAGAACCTAGTAGCATTCCTAAGACATAACTTGAAAAGAGTGGCAAATCATGTGACCTTGCCACCAATTAACCTTGAGTCTAAGGCCAGAGTTCAGGGCTACTCTCATAGCTAAGTTCTCCAGGTGTGGGGTTAGAAGGAAAAAGGTGACAACTTGGAAGACAATTTACAAGGCAGACATAATCATCTGAAATGTTGATTCTGTGTCATCCTAAGAATTTATGGCAGCCGGAAGGAAAGCAAATATGTTGTGCTAATTCAAGCAGTTACAGCTTCCTTTCCTGTTACTCTGTACAGGAAAACTCCTACAGAAGTTGTAAATCTCACCTTTCTGCACAACTAATGAGATGGTGTCACTATGTGGGGGCAATGACCTGGGGGCCCTATGAACAGGAGGCAGCATTAAAAGGGGCTTCCAAAATTTTACCTGGAAAAAGAAGAACTAACCAGGAAAGTAGAACCAACTTCATGTCAACGAATTATTCTTTACCAATGGAGGTAGCAACTGCACAAAGAAAAGTTGATTGATTTTAACACTACTGGTTTAATAATTGTGGTAATAGATTTAGCTTAAGACAGGGAGAGTTTTTGTCTCTTTTCATTTGTCTTTCATAGATTCATTTTTTCAATAAACAACGCCTAGCCATCTAGAAACTATACTAGGGTCTAGGGAAACAAAAACAGAGTAATATACAATCACAGAGTTCATAGGTTGCTAAATAAAAGTGCCATGAAAGGAAGTAAAACCAGGGCAATGAGACAACTACTATAAGACAGAAATGCTGGCCTCATGTCCAGTAGAAGGATTTGCAAAATGACTAATTGGAGTTCAGGATTTAAACTGTGTCCTTGAACCAAAATGATGCTGAGGGCCCCCAAAGGACTGAACTGAAGACCATGACCTCATGTCTACAATACTCAACTAACCACAGACAAAACAATGTAGGTGCTCAAAGAAAAGTCTTCAGGCACACACCCCTCTGGCCTGGACCTTGCTTTTCAAGGTTCCTTTCCCTGTGGTTGAACTACATTGTTAAAGCCACTTGACTAGATGTAAGCTTCTTATTTTACATTAAAATTGAACCCCTGGGCTTTCTTGCACATATTCTTAATTAATTAATTTCTTCTTTCATTAAGCACTAGAATAGACGAGGACTTCAGGATAAGTGTAGAAGGAGGCTTCTGGATCAATTATAAATTATCAACTTGGGATGCCCAGTTTCGGGGTCTGTGCCCTGCAGCAGCCGCCCATCCCCACCCCCACCCCCTCCAACATGCACAATCTCCAGTGACAACCGTGTCCCTGCCAGACTCAGGCTCATCCCTAACCAAAGCCTGATTTCTGAGGAAAATCACTACAATGTTTTCATGTAGATAAAAGCAGGTAAAAATTAACTTTTAGGGGCAATGTTGAAGGGTAAAAATTGATGTGGGTGTAATTGGAGTGGGTTGTAAAAGCATATTATCTGCTATTACCTTGATGAGGATAACAGAGCTCCTGGCACATAGAAGGACCTTCACAAATATTGAATGAATGAAGACGACAAATGATAGCAGGGGTTAGATTAGGGTGAAAGGCATGCCCTGTTTGATTACTAATGTTTTATCTGGAACTATAAGAAGTCAACTGTAAGAGTGCTTTACATGCATTATTTCATTTGATGGTGTCGACTTTACACAGATAATAAAACAGAGCTTGAAAAGTGAAAAACTTTCCAAGGACTTTTCTCAAGGCAATGCAGTTAGTAGTTGCCTGGGCCAGAATTCAAATCCAAGTTTAAATTGATATGTTTTTCTGATGTATTTATTATATCATGGTAATATCTCACCACTTATATGGCTACTTTGGACAAAATGCCTTTATGTTTGAGCACTCTTTTCCTGCCTGACATTAATGCATGATTATTGAAAACCTAAGTGTCTATCAGTACACAAATGAATAAAATGATATGTTGCATATATACAATGGAATATTACTCAGCCATAAAAAAGAATGAAATCTTATAATTGCAGCAACATGGATGGACCTAAAGGATGTTATGCTAAGTGAAATAAGTCAGACAGAGAAAGTCAAACACCATTTTTAAGTGAAATCTACCAAATAAAATGAGTGAACAAACAAAACAGAAACAAACTCATAAATGTATAGAACAAATTGTTGGTCACCAGATGGGAGGAGGATCAGGAGAATGGGTAAAAAATTTAAAGGCATTAAGAAGTAGACACTGAAAGTTTTAAAAATAGTCATGGCAATGTAAACTATAGCACAGGGAACATAGTTATCGTAATATTATAATAACTATGTATGGCTTTAGATGGATACTAAAAGTTTGGGGTGATCACTTTGTAAGGAATAGGAATGTCTAATCACTATATTGTATACCTAAAACTAATAAAATATTGTATGTTAACTGCAATTGAAAACAAATTTAGAAAAATAAAGGAATGTACAAGAGAATAGATATTAGTGTGTGAGAAGGAAAGAAGACATCATTCTAGATAATGGTGGCAAATAACCAGTTCTCCTATATAGTTCACCAGAAGTGAAACAACTTCACTCCTTCACTGTTAAGCTCCAGAGGGTAATATTGCCCATTCCACATCCCCCAAGCAGGTAGGTCTCTGTGTGAAGTACTCAGCAAAGAGTGGACGCTGATGGATGCCCATTAGTGACAGCCATGCTGTTTAAGTTGTTGTTCTCACATGCCTTTAGTCCTTAGTGGAAATCTTAAGAAATCCAAAGTCTTTTGGAAACACAGCAAATATAGCAATATTAAAAGCTAGAGAAAAGACACAATAATGATTTGAATTCACCTTTTACACACCTTTTCTAGATTAGTCATGACCTGCCCCTTGCCTTTGAGTTTTACTGAAGTATTCATGTATTCCATAGAATAGTCCATCATTTCTCCCCTTTACTGCATAGGAGTTAGTAGTTGGTGATAGAAGCCCCAATCAGAGGTGATGTTTAAAATAGTCATCAATTATTTACTGATATTTACCAACACACATCAGACCCAGTTGGAAGGAATCACAGTTATGAATATCTAATACCACTGTTCCAAGGATTACCTACTAAATATCAAGCTTTTCCTGAACTTAGATTCAGATCAGTGTTTCCATCATTCTATGGCATGAAGATTAATCACAATGTAATAAAGTGGGTGTGCACACGGGCTCATGAGCCTGAACAAATATCTGAATTTTGCCCTTCAAATAAAGCAATCACCTCAGGAATATAATACAATTATTTAATGTACTGTCATTTTTGCTAAAAACACTTTTAAAACTCCTCTTGAAATTGCTTTCAGGGTCAGTTTAACAACAGCAAAAGATAATTTGTCTCTGTCTTTTTTATAGTCACACCTCAGTTTTGACAAATTTATAATATGCACTTTCATTACCCTGAATCAGAAATGGGTCTAAATAACTTCTGGCTATTTTCAAAAGTCAATCCAACTTTCAAATGACAAAGATCTGTCCCACTTAAATCCCAATATGCAGACAAATGTGATACAGGCTATGGAAGAAACTAAAAAATGAGTAAAATCATATATATGAAGAGTCCCGTAAGAAAAGGTTCAGTCTTTTATTACTCAAGCTTTGAGTCCATGTACCTCATCTACATTCCCATCCACAAGCAAAACCCTGGCCATAGCCCTTCTTACTCAGGCCACCAGGTTTTGGACCATGAGACTGGACTTTCCAAACTTCACTCCTTGTTTACAGATCATCAGAACAGTGGTATACACCAAATTCAAGACAACCGATCTGCAGCTGGCCAATACTTGTCTGGTTCAGAAAAAAAAATGAGCTGGGTCCATTAGAATCTCAATTTTGAGATATGAATTACAAAAGATAAAAATAAATTTTCAGCACTATGGGAGCTGAAGTTGAAAACTGATAATATGATAGGTGGAATTGAGGAGTAAGCAGACAGATATTATGGTTATGAAGTATGAATCAGAGTTTGAAGGAACAGAACATGGTGAACAGGAGAAACAGGCCAGTAGGAGCAGGGGAATAAAGTGTATGGCCAAGGAGAAGCAGACGTGCTTTAGGAGACCAACATGAGCACTTTTAGATTGTCTCCCCAGTGTTGATTCTCTTCTTAGCAACCCTGGTTTTCATTTAGGCAACTACATGATTCCTAGCATGTGACTCCACCTGTGCACTCACTGTGTACCATTAGTCCACTCACCAGGGTGAACTAATGACCCAGGCTAAGCCAACAAGCATGTGATCAGCTGGCCCAGTGATTGGTTTAGGGGTGGGAATGTGGTCCAAGCAATTATGATGCATATAAGACTTTTGTTAGGAATTCTAGAAAAGATACCCTCTTCTTTCTTCCCAGTGGGAAATAATAAAAGTGTATTTCTGAGAACCACTGGTGACCATTTTAGAATCACAAAGTTGGTCAACCTTGTAATAAACCTGACACCATGGAAATAACAGTAGAGACGCAGAAAAAAGACACAGGCTTTGGTGGTGTTTTGGAGCTGCTAGATCAAACCTCATCTGGAGCTATATATCTGTTTGTTTTGTTTGTTTTTTTTTTAACTGAAGCCACTCAGTCCTCTCTATTGTTTAAGCCAGTTTATTTGACTTTCTTACTTGCAAAGAAAAGCATGTTTGACACAAAGAGAAGACAAAAACATGTGTCCAGGAACTGTTTAATTCCCAAAATTTCAGCTTAAATTCTAGTCCATGTTTATTCTCTAACATAAAACCTCTTTTAAAAGCTAACCTAAGTGAATTTCTGCTTTTTTTCACCCCAACAGCCAATCTTGATGTATAATATGATTTGATAAATTATTATAAAAGGATTACTTTTATATGTTCTAAATGACTTTTATTCTGATATTCAGTGTCATATATTTTTCATTTTAATCCAGAACCTAATAATCTTGTTTTCTTTATTATTTAAAATGAAACATCCTATGGATCATGTATTAGAGATTTTAAAACTATAGATTCCCAATGAATTTATTCATTAAATCCTAAAAATAAATTATACATTTTTATAAAAATAAATTATAAATTTTTAAATAAATTATAAATTTTTACTTAATAAACAAATTACTCAATACGAAAGGATATAAACTCAAGAGTAAAATTGACTCTCCAGACTCCCAGACCCACTTCTCAAGTAACATTATAAAAATGAGTTTGTATTCTTCTAGACCCTTCGTCAACGCACTTATGTGAATGTTAAACTAATGAGGGAAAGGTACTGTGCATGTTGTTCTTCAACGTGCTTTTTTCTCACTCAGCAGTATATTGTGGGCATCTTTCCACATCACTCTCATTAATTTTTATGTCTGCACTGTATTCCATGCCTATGTCATACTATATTTAACTTTTCTTTTACTAATTAACATTTAGGTTGTCTCCAGTTTTTTTCTGGGGGGGCGGTATTTGAAATAATATTACAATGAGCATTCTATACACATTTTCTTATACCTTGTATTATAAAATATTTTTGGCAGAATAAATTTTTTAGAGGGGGAATTATTGGTTCAAATGATACATATTGTAAATTTTGATAGATTCCTCCTAATTTCCCTCCAAAAGTGCTGTACCAATTTACACTCTCACCATTGGCAGTATTATCAATGTATTCATTTATTCTTTATGATTATATTTTGATCTTAAGCTGCAATAATAAAAGCAATACATTGAAGTGTAGAAAGAATCTCATAGTAGATATGATATTAACTAATTTTTTTCATGAAGTGGGATAGTTGTGATAGTTTTTTAGGAATTTTGGACACAGTCATGTTCAAACATTCAGGAACATTAATAAAAGACAGTTCTGGCTGCTCAAGAACTCCATAATAAAAATTAGATAAATAATGTTACAATGGGACCTAGTTTTATAACAAACACTTGTCATTTCCTCTATAAAATGGTGAGTCCCTGGACCCTGCAGCCCATCTAAAACCAAAGGGAATTATTTTAAATTCTACTTCCTTTGAAAAGTTTGGATTTTTCAGTAGGAAAAAAATGCAAGTAAGATAGTTCTTTTAAAGGTACATATTCTAAAAATTAATGTAAAAAAATCAGTAACACCAAATGCAGCTGATACTTACTAACAGCAATTTAGAACACAAAGCACTTGATAGGTGGTTCAAATTTCAGCATCCTACAGTTCACTAATTCTCAGAGCAATGAGGATCAAAAAGACATTATCTTGTCTCCTAGCCAGCAAAGATTATACTGGCTATTTAAATCCAGTGCCTTCAGTTTGCAAATGAAATGACTAATTGTGAATAGATTCACTCTTGAAATCTTTGTAGAGTTTCTTCCTTACCCCCGGCTCCCAACAACTGGGGAATCCTGTTATTGGGTAGAGTGGATGAGTGGGAAGCAGAGGCTTATCTAATGCTATAATTTGATAAGGTAGCCAGAAGCTACAGCACTAAAATTCCACTTTCTCTCAGTACCTACTGAGCCTGTCTTTCTTAATCATCTCCTGCTAAAAGGCTTAAAGCCAATCTTTAGGAATGTAATATGTAGGGAAGCACAGAGAGTCCCAAACAACATGAACCCAAGGAGACACACACAAAGACACATCATAATTAAAATGCCAAAGTTTAAAGACAAAAAAAGAATCTTATGAGCAGCAATAAAAAAGTAGTTAGTTACCTACAAGAGAGCTCCCATAAGACTGTCAGTTGATTTCTCAACAGAAACTTTGCAGGCTAGAAGAGATTGGAAAGAAATATTCAAAGTGATTAAAAGCAATGACCTACAACCAAGATTACTGTACCCAGCAAAGCTATCATTTAGAATCAAATGACAGATAAAGAGCTCCCCAGGCAAGAAAAAGCTAAAGCAGTTCATCATCACCTAACCAATATTATGTGAAATGTTAAAATTAAAAGGTCTTCTTTAAAGAGAAGAAGTAAAAGATAGAAATATGAACATAAAATGGCAATAAATACATATCTATTAACAGTTGGATCTAAAAAAATAAATAGGCAGAACAGAAGCAGACTCATAGACACAAAGAACATTTGACAATTATCAGATGGGAGGGGTTTTCGGGTGATGGGTAAAAAAGGTGAAGGGATTAAGAAGTACAAATTGGTTGTTACAGAATAGTTATGGGGATTTAAAGTACAACGTAGGGAATATAGTCAGTAATAGTCTAATATTATGTATGGTGCCAGATGGGTGCAAGATTTATCAAGGTGATCACCTAGAAAGTCATGTAATGTCTAATTACTGGGTGTACACCTGAAACTAATGTAACAACGTATGCCAACTGTAACTGAACAATTTTAAATCATTAAAAAATATAATATGTCAGAACATCACCAATTTACTTGTCTTCATTAATGCCCTGGGTTGAAAAACCTGAATCCCATCAAATATTGGCTATTTATTAGAGACACCTCGATTGTACTAGTTCACATAAACAAAGGAAGACAAATGTACTAGCGTTTAGAACCAGAAGAAACACTAAACCAGAAACTACAGGACCCAATTATAATATAAAAATCTTAGTGTAAGAACCACCCTGGAAAATCTCTGCCTGCTTTTGATTTCAGAGACTCACCTTATCTCTTCTCTCAGAGAGTACATTTTTGTAGAGTACAACATGTTAAGGTTCTTAGCCTGCATGGGAGAAACCTGGCTTGTTTATGCTGGCAGCAGCTCCTTGAGACGCTGAAAGACTGTACATGTCTTAAACAGAAACCAAAAACAAACCCTACTTTCTTTCAGTGGCCCTGATTATCTTATATTTTACACATAGCGTGTTTTATAGAAATGATCATTAAAATCCAAGTTTTCTATCTCATGTTTAAAGTTGTACCTTAACATAGCTCAATATAAAAGATAGTTAAAATTCTATTAATATTGTTACATAGCTATTCCTCAAACTTGTAAGACTCTAACGGGGGACTGTCCTATTTTTATTTGAACTCCAAATATGTAATTTCATCTTTTCTTCTTTTTAAAAGTACAAAAAATATAATGTAAAATAAAATAGAACAATTTAAATTAGAATGAGACAATCTTGGCTTGGCAAAATGGAAGAAAATAGAATTAGCACGATAAGCTTGTTTTGGGAGTTCCCATATCTTACTGATGATAGAACACTAGGAGTACTGGTGAAATAACAGCCTTGATCTATGAATGGGGAAATCTCTCTGGATACTTCACTCTTCAACCCTGCATCCTAGCACTCAGCCCAGTCTCACTTCATTCTCAACGCACCCCTCTCCTCTATCCACAGCCAGACTTCAGTGGGAAGGCAGCTGAACTGTGAACATCAGTACATGATCCAAAGGAGAATGCTTCACTCTGTAACAAAACCAGAGTTGAGGGTGATATGAGGAAAGAGAGGGAAATATGTCATCCAGCAAAATATAGTTTAGATGAAAGCCCATTTGAACCCGTGAAACAGCTATGAAGAAAGATGAATGAAAGCATGTTCCCTTACTCTATTAAATAATCAGGAAGTCCCAGAAATGTGGAGTCTGTTGTTACGTGCTAAACATTGTCACATGTACTGCTGGAGAATGTTTATCTCCTATATAAGCTATCCCCTTGCTCTGTGTTGTGTATGACAATGCAGTGAAATCTTGCAATAGCTGAAATTTGAACTCTTCAAAGGAAATAAGTAAAATCAAAATCAATAGGATTATTACTATTGATAAACATAATTTTTTGTTTCACCCACACTTTTCAAAATATTAGTAGACTTTCCTCACTAATCATATAGTCATTTGAGAAATAAAAGAGTTTTTCTAAGCAATTTTTTGAAGACACCAGAATTTGAATTTGATGTGTTTGGGACTATATTTGTTTTTTGGAGGAAAGTTTAGATTTGGTGTGAAACTACATCCAAATTTTGAGGATTTTCCAAATTATTACTGAATGGTGCCTGAGCTCAAAGAACTTTTGTACTTCAGCATTCTCGCTTTCTGTCTTTGATGAAAACAAGGTCTCCATTGTTCCGGTTCCTAAAATATTATGTTTATGCAACTTGCTTGTTTTTCAGAAATGCTGAGAGTGAGACCTATGAGAGGCATATGGCTCACGATCCGGTGGGTTTTATTCCTCTCTCTGTTCATCCAATCACACCTTGCCCAGACCCTCCAAAACCTGACCACCCAAGTGACTGATGTCACTGGGCTTAGAATAATCTCTTCTTTTGTTTTATTTCCTACAATGAAAGCATTGAGAACAAATATTTGAAGGCATTTAGAACAAATTTTATTCCCTCAAACTTTGCCCTCTCCTAGAAAATAAATAATAAAATGCATCCAAAGCAAGAGAAAAGGGGAGCATGAAGGAAAGTAAATGAAACACTCAATGCAGAGGTTTTATTGAAAGGTCCTTGTGGTATTTTGCTTTTGAAATGTGTTTAGCACAGACTTTAAGGATTGGCAATTTGTTTAAAGAAATGGGTAAAATATTTAAAACCACCACTTTATTTAAACTATTGTGCCTCCTTCGGTAAACATTCAGTACATGATTGAACCCTGTATGAACTTGTGCTTTTGCTGGTTAAATAGAATCTAAGGTTGAAATGAAAGGGGGCTGCTATTGAGAAAGGCACAAAAAACTTACATGTGCATTTTTTTTTGCCCACACACAAGCACTTACCCCCCAAAATATCACGTGAGTGGGATCCTTTATTAAAATGCTCCTAGTTTCCCCCCCACTTGGCCTCAAAGTGCTAAACTGAAAGCAAGCTGTTAACAGAAATGAGTAATTATTGAAGCTCTAACAGGCAGCTTTCATTGAAGTTGATTACAGCAGCCATATAATCACTTTTACGGATGCTGTAATCACAGTAGCAGGGAATGCTTCACTTGCTTCTTATTGTTTTCGCTCAGGGTGGAGGTAGGGGGCCTGTGAGGAGCCCGTTTTACCGCCTCGGTACAATTTCTGCTGCAAAAGAAATCTACACAGCCCTGAATGGAGTTGAGAATCATTTATTCTTTCTTTATTAGCATTTTCTCCTCCCTCACACAAGAGTCTGTTGGAGTCAGGAAATTGCTGTTATTCAATATGCAAGCCAGAGGTTGTAATGACCGCTTGGAAGGGTATGACCAACAATTACAGCCCTTAATGAATAGGGGTAATCTAGTTGAGACTAAACACTAGTAGCAACTCTGGGCTGTCTCTGGTTAAATTAAAAGAACAGCAATGCAAAGGAAGTTAACAAGAATTAATTAGTTAGATCGAACTGAAAACCTACTCATTAGAGATGTTATAGGCAAAGTAAAAGCCTATCTTCAGTGCAATTAGGTAGACAAATGAATTGTACAACTGACTGACTCACACCTGCTAACAGCTAAGGGCTATAGTGCTATGTACGGGATCCGCTTTTTCCAGTTCATGCATACTTGCATAGTTTAATGGGTCTTACATTCTGGAATTAGACTCCATTCCTTCGGATTTTTACTTGGATGTTTGATCTAAAATGGGCAGTTTCAATGCAGCAGGACTTAACAACTGCTGACTGAGGATAGCAAAGGATGTGTTTTGAGTCTCCTAAACAGGGGTTGTCTGGCTCAGAAACAGCCCAGAGCAGGGTCTCCTGGCCACTTCTCAAAAAAGGAACTGCCTCTTTAAAGGGAATCTATTTCCAGAGAAGTCTGTTTGTTAACTATTTAATCTTAAATCATTAAAAGAAAGTCTGTGGCACTTGCATTTTAGAAGAAAATAAATATTAAAAATACGAAAGTAACTCTGGAAAGATTTATAAAGCAGTTGTCATTTTTAATGACACAGAGGGTTGGGAGTTACGTATGGTTGGGGGAGACGCCAAGGGCAAAATGTCTGCTTTGCTTTTAGGGGGTGTACAACAGATAAGGAAAAGAGAATCCCTGGAAATCTTAAGCCAAGACCTTTCTGGGAGTTGTTATCATAATTATGCACACGGTTATTTTTTCCAGATGTTTCTCTGGTCTTTTTCTACCTATTGCATTTTGGCTTCCTAGCTTTGTTGCGCAAAGTCCCTGAACGCTTTCACTGCCTGACGTATTTGCTCCTGCACTCTAATGTGGGCTGGACATTTAAAGTAGAGAGGTAGGCGAAAGAGTTCTGGAAGTTGATTCGTCTGCTTATATTTATGAGTGCAGTGACAAGCTGCGGGGAACTTGGTTCATCCCGGAATGGTGGTGCAGAACAGGAATCAGGAGTCAGAAGTTTATTTGCCAGAACTGCTCTGGTGTCTCAGGATGAACTTGGAATAACCTCTTTGTGACCCATATTTTTGCCTTTTTAATAGGGGTGATCACCAAGGTTTCCAAAATTTATGGATCAGTCACAGGGGAAAAATTTCTACTAGTCCCCCTTTCACCACCTCTTAATCACTTCCCCACTACCAGCCAGACTACTCTTTGCAGTGGCACCAGGAAGTTGTTTCGGCACCAGCCTCCCTTTCAATTTCCTTTCTTGTCAGTAGGGGGCAGAGGACAGACCACGCAAACAGGAATCCCAAACTACTCCCCAATCCCACTCCCCTCTCCACTTAGCCCCTTCCAGAATGTCTCCTGCTGATGTGACAGAGGAAGGGGACTCTAGGTAGAAATAGCTGAAAGCCATTGGGTGAGTAGGTTTCTGAAGTCCTGGCCATAGCTTCTACTCACTTTCTGAGAAGAGTGGGTCCAGTTAGAATCACTCTGTTGTGTTTTTAGAATGGGCGGGTCATGAGTGTGTGAGTTGTAGCCTTTCACTTGCATTATTTTTTGTTAATAGCAGTCAAAAACCCAGTGTACCTCAAGTGCCCTCCCGAGCCGCCGTAGCCTCTAAGCCTCCAGAGTGAAAGCCATTGAGCAAAAGAGTCTTTGACATTTTAGCCACTTCTACTAATACACAATAAGCATGCAAGTAATTAGAGACTAGTTTAGTTTATTTAACACAACTTCTCCTTGCTCTGAGCCAAAGAAAGCCCTTATGACGCTGCCCAATTATAGTTCAGAAATAAATGACTAAAGCAACAATGTGGAGAAAGGCTGCAGAGAGACAAAGACAAAAAAAAAAAAAGAAAGAAAGAAAGAAATTGCCTCTTCAACTAAGAGCAAAGAGAACAAACCATGCGCATGCTTAGAGGGGTCAAAACACGAAAAACGAGCTTGGACAGTATCCCAGTATTACATGAGCGCCAGATGAGAGGGGTGGGACAGTGGAGAGTGTTTAGGGCTCTCGCCCCGCAGGCCTGTGGGAGAATCACCTTAGGACAGGAGTGACATTGTTAGGAGCCTCACCAATGACTCTTTGTCCCATAATGTCATTTTCCTTCCTCTGGCTGTTGGACTGCTGATGGCTTTGGCCTTTTCTGTAAGGTGCATTCATTTCAATTTATCCAGGTCTTGAGTTAACCCTCTTGTGAAGAACTCCCCATTTTCCCGGAGCAGTCCCAGCAAGGATGGTGAAACTCGTGCCCAGCTGTTCACTCGGTAACAAGTTTTCGTTTCTAACTCTATCAGGCCACTCAGATGTCCATACACCCAGATGAAAGGCGCTGCTTGGTTCTGTTTGACAAAGGGGGCTTGTGTTAGTTCCCTAGCGCTGCAGTCAGAACCCGTCCTGGAGGCTGCAACTCCAAGGGCTCTAGGGGAGAGTCTCTCCTCACCTCTTCAAAAGCTTCTGTTGGCCCCAGGCATTCCTTGGCTCTGTCAGCATAACTCTAACCTCTACTTCTGCCTTCACCAGGCTTGCTTCTCTATGTGTTTCAAATACCCCTCTACTTTTTCTTATAAAGACACAAGTAACTAGACTTGGGGCCCACTTTAAGTCCAGGATGGTCTCATCTTGAAATCCTTACCTCAACTACATCCACATTTGGACCCTTATTCCAAATAAGGTCACATTCTGAGGTTTTAGGTAAACAGTTTTTGAGAGCCACATCACAACCTTCTACTGGACTGTCATCAAGGATGTTGGTTCTTTAATCCAAAGCCTCACTTCACAAAGTGTGTTCTGTGGAGCCCCTTGAAATTTTTTTGACAAGAAAAAAAAAAGAGTTAAGATGTTTAGATGTTCTGTGGTCAAGTAAGTTTGGAAAAGCTGCGTTCTCTCTTGGAGAGTCACAAATCACAGTGGCTCATTAAAGATTTGAGATGTCCTGCAGTTAGGAAGCTGTTGTAACTTCGTCAGTCATTGTTTCTCCAAACTTAATTGACCAAAAAGAGCTTCTTTTTCTTTTTTTAAGTAACACAATATTAATGGGCCGTGGAATGCACTGAGAAATGCAGGACCCACAATCTTTCAGTAAACAAACATGAGCTTTAAACCTCAAGTCTTTATTATCTAGTCTTCCCTGAACTTTTCTTAGTCTCCACCAGTAGGCCGTGGCTGGCCCCTTCCATCTCTTTTGTTTACCACGTTGTAAACAAGCCCAACTATAGCACAAACTCATACCACATGGCCTCAGCCAGACTGTAGGTCTGGTCTCCTGAAACAGAATGACTTTCTTTAAAACACGATCTGTTAAAGTCTTTGCAATGGAGTTGGTTTATTCCAATCTAAGCATTGTGAAAAAAAATAATTTCATAATTTTTCAATTTCTCAGTCCAAGGTTTCCTCTTTTTTGCAGCATCTGACACCATTTCACTCAAAATAGGATGGCGTCAAGGGAGTAAAGTTCTGATCCTGATTCTACCGATGAAAGACGTGTAAAACTTTATGCAGAGTACTCAGTCTTACAGTGGAGCTTCAGTTTCTCAGTCTGAAAAAAAAATGTTTTTCTTTCAGTCTAACAGCCTCATGTGATTATTTTGAAGGTCACATTTGAAAATAGACATGAAAACATTTTACCAGCTTTAGAAAACCATTCTTTTCTCAAGTAATTTGATGGTTATTAAACTGTTTTTGGTTAAGTAAGTTGGGAATATCAACCTGTTCACAGTGCTCACATGTAAATTATACTTGAGCCAATAATGTTTATTGATAGTGCTTTAGAAACAACAAAATCCTTAGCATATCTTAAGAAAAGGAAAATAGAAAAGGAAGGCAGGAAGGCAGGAAGGCAGGAAGGAAGGAAGGGAGGGAGGGAGGGAGGGAGGGAGGGAAAGGAGCTAGCCTAGCTGGCACTTACTTCCTGGATGTGCAGCCAGTGCAGTGGAAGGGGCCCCAGGCTTAGAAGGGCCCTACACTTGGTTTAACACTCAGTTCTCACTGTCACTCTCATTGATCATTTTTGAACAAGAAGCCCTGAATTTTCTTTTTTTTTCCTGGGCCCCCAAATTATGTAGACTGTCCTAAACCCAATCTTTCTTTCCTCATAATCTGTGAGAAAGTTATTGAGAGACCCCTTCTAGCTGAAACTAGACAACATTCCAACTAAATTGATTCTACAATTTCATTTCTGCAAGTAAGCTTACCACTAAGGGACCTCCTTCCAGTTCACCAAACACTAAAAACCAGTCTGGAACTGCTCCAAGAGCTGAGTCCCTTCATATTTTAAGTTTATGCATTTTG
Source organism: Tonatia bakeri (assembly GCA_004024845.1). Taxonomy (NCBI): domain Eukaryota; kingdom Metazoa; phylum Chordata; class Mammalia; order Chiroptera; family Phyllostomidae; genus Tonatia; species Tonatia bakeri. The sequence continues at coordinate 113,922 of PVIA01003050.1, read as the reverse complement.
AAAAAACCCAGGCCACAAACCCAGCTCGAGCATTTTAAATTATGGGTGTGGCCCAAGTGTTATTTTTAAGCCATTAAATGAATCCTTTCAAAGTTAGAACTATTGCAAAGTTACTTCTGTGCTGAAAGCTTTCTAATAATCAGAAAATGGAAATTTACAATGAAAATGTTTGCACAAGCCCACTCCAGAGGCAGTTTCTCTGCTCTAATTATATAGCACATGAGCAATATGGTAACATGGGCAACAACGCACATCTGACGAGAAACAGACTCCGAGCAGGCGTGGAGGTCAGAGTCTGCGAAGTTGGGATGGAGTGCCACTGGACTTTGCCAAACATTCTTGCCAACTCTGTTGGCCAATACTGGCCCACATGTATGATAACTACATATATTCAGACTTCACTTCTTTAGTTTTATTTACTTTAAGGTGAGAAGGAGAATAGTGCCAGGCCCCATAAATTCTACTTGCTCAGATACAGTTTAAGAAGGCTTTGACGTGTGGAGGTTGTCATTATTTTGGTGAGAGTTTATTGAGTCATTTTGAGGGATCACTGAGATCCTTCCCTTTTTCCCTTTCTCATATTTGTTTCTTTTAATCTTGGAAATTTAGACATCACTTTGATATTTTTATGAGGTTTTTCTTCTTGATTCAGAAAGCAAATGCTGGATACTACCTCCACCCTGACCCCCAGCTTCAGTTTTGCACGGAGTAGAAATGGCAGTGGTGCTTGCCTTTAATGGCAATGACAATGGCTTAATTTATGTGGCACGGCATGTTGCCAAGCCATCTCAGTTTGGGCCCCTCCACATCACTGATGATGGCACATCTCACAACAGCACTTGTTAGTGGCTGGGACTGACTCAACAGATGGAGTCCAAACAGTGTTTACACCAGTTCTATAAAAATAGTGCTTTTAAAAACACATTGGCAATTTTATGGTAGATTGAAGAAGAAAAAAAGGACCTACTTATCATTTAGATTAGTTTTCCCCATAAGATTGTGAAAATGTTAAGGAAGATTAATCTCAGACCAAAAAAGAAAATTAAAAAAAAAGAAAGAAAGAAATACCTGCTATGGATTAGGAAAAACGGATATTCAAATGGAGGCCACCTTTCAGAGAGACACAGAGGCTGAATATGATACTTTGATTTAACCAAATGACATAGGATTTTCAGTAAAATCATAATACTTCTCAGGCAGTAATCGGTGGCCTTGCAATCCACCAGAAATAAATAAGAATTATCATCACCATTCAGATTAATAAGCAGTTGAAAAACTTCACCATAAGTGAGGCCACACATAACCACAAAAACCCTGGAATTATAAAAATTTTTCAAAATTTAGCGGTTGTCTAGTTCAGCACAATCCAATAGAATCTCTACAATGCTAGATATGGTCTAAATCTGCATTGTCCGATATGGTTGCCATTAGCTACAAATGTTAGCAGGCATTTGAAATGTGCCTAGTGCTATTAAGGGATTAAAATTTTAATTTAACTTAACATTTTAAATTAAAACGGCCACGTGTGACTAATGGTCACCTTATTGGACAGCACAGATTGTAGTCCTAGTGCTCTGGCTCACAAAGAGGGATGGAGCCTGGGGAGCTGCGGGGCCTTGTGCAAAGTCTCTCACCAACTTCATGGAAAACAATTAGTTTCAGAGCAAGGGGGCCGGCTCCCTGTCAGCTGCTTCGTCTGGTCACCCAAGGTTCCCAGGTCCCGATCCACAGCAAAGCCCAGAGTGGCTCAAAGTGAAGTGCAAAAGATCCGGGCAACGGCCTGTGTTGTTCATAAAGCTCGAATGAGCCAAATGTTAACTTTCTATGGATATTTATTGATGTTATAGTTTTTGTGCTATTATATAGGAGGGGGGACCCCAAAATGGAATTATCTTCTGGAGGGTGGGCCCTTATAGTACACTCTTTCCCCAGTAGGCGAGTGTTCTAGGAATCCATCTGTATCAGTGTACCAGCTGGTGGTGTTATGAGAGGCTGCATTCAGCTTCAGTGAATTTTTTTTGAAGACCCTTTAACACATCTGCCCATTTCATGGTGGCTGATTTATGAGCACACCTGCCCACACCACACTGAGCATTCAGCAGTTTTTGGTCCAAAATGGCTTGACCCCCCTGCCCCAACCTCTCTATTTATCTGATCTTGCCCCTAGCAAATTTTTTTGTTACCCCAGATGAAAAAAGTCCTCAAAAAGAAACGTTTTGCCGACATGGAGAAGCCTAAATGAAAAAATGAACAAGTTCAAAAACTGTTTTTGAACAGTGGAAAAAACATCTCGATAGGTGTATTGCATTAAATGGAGAGTACTTTGAAGGTGACTGAAGTTTAAACATGCAAGAATAAATACACAATTTTTTATTAATAAAGTCTGGTTTTTTGGTGTCCTTCCTCTTACACAAATTCCAAATATATTTTTAAACTATTGAAGAGATGATACAAGTTTTAAAATTGACAGCTCTGCATTGGTCTCCCAACTTGTTTTCTTTTTTAAATCCTATTGGTCTGTGAAGTCTAGTCCCAAAGTCTTGGAACCAGGTATGAAACCCCAGGCAGGCTGCTCCCCAGGGTCAAGTGTACCCTGTAATAATGTCACAGTCTATCAGAAAGCAATCATTATTTTTGAAACCTCCACAATGTATATGAAATTGCGAGGTATTTAATAGACATTGAGTGATTTCTCACTGAACAGAATTAGATTTAAGAATGGTGTCCTCTCTCATAAAGCAAGCATACGAGTTATCTGAGAAAAGTAGAATTTTACTACTACTTTTCAGTCATTATCAGTGGATTTTCTCAAATTTGAGTTATTAACTCAAACAGACTTTAGCACAAGTATTCTAAATGTACACCATTTTCTAATTTGTAAAACCCTTTCACCCATATTCTCTCGTTTAATCCCAACAGTACTGGAGATATAAAACAAAACACTGCCACGGCTCCTGTTTTGAGTCAGCAACCAAATTCGGAAAGGTGAAGTGGCCGGCCCAAGGGTTCGTAGGAAGTGAGTGAAGGGCCAGGACATTTTTCACGTCCTGACTCTGTGGTCACGTATTTTTCAGTACATCTCAGAAAAAACAAGTGAGGAGATGCAAACTAGGGATTGAATAGCAATGTAATTTCAATAAAGTCCAATTCAAAAACACACTTATTGAGTACCTTCTGTGTCCAGTTTGCACATAATGTAGGGAACCAAAAGACTAAAGATTCAGAGTCCCAGATCTCAAAGAAGTTCACCTGAACAGGAGGCATGCAGAGAGAGGATGGGTGGGCTTGGATGGGGGCCGGAGGAGAGGGGTGGGTTCTTCAGGACATGAAGTGCTGTGGCAAGGGGAAAGAACAAGGCGATGAAGAAGGTGGGCCTGATGCAGCCAAGGAAAGAGGAAGGCACTCCATTCCTTTCTTTCCCAGCTTGATTGAGGTATAATTAATATAAAACATTGTGTAAGTTTAAGATGTACAGCACGATTATTCTATACATGGTATTTATTGAGAAATGATTACCACAAAAAGTTAGTTAAAGCATCTGCCACTTCACATAGTTACCATTTGTATGTGTGTAGGGAGGTGAGAACTTTTAAGATTTATGCTCTTAGCAATTTTCAAGTATACAGTACAGTATTGCTAACTATAGTCGCCAGGCTGTAGATTAGGTCCCAGAACTTATCTTCTAACTGGAGCTTGTACACATTGACCAACATCTCCCCGTTCCCCCACCCCTCACCCTGGCAGCCCCCAGTTTACTTTCTGTTTCAGTGAGTTCAGGGTTTTTTTAGATTCTTCGTATGTGATATTGTACAGTATTTGTCTTTCTCTGTCTATTTCACTTGGCATAATGTCTTCAAAGTTCACTCCTCTTGTCGCAAATGGCAGGATTTCCTCCTTGTGGCTGAATGATATTCCATTGTAAATATATGCACATTTTCTTTATCCATTCATCTGTTGATGGACACTTGGGTTGTGTCCTTACCTTTATCTTGCCTGTTGTGAATAATTCTGCAATGAACATGGAGATGCAGATATCTCTTCAAGATAGTGATGACATTTCTTTTAGATATATACTCAGAAGTGGGATAGTGAATCATATGGTAGTTCTATTTTTAGTTTTCTGGAGAACCTCCTTAGGTTTTCCATGGTCTTCTATAGTGATTTCCCCAACTTACCTTCCTAGTATTGAATTCTCAACAGCGGAGAGTGACAGCAGGATAGGCCTAGGGCATCAACGGAAAATGAAAGAACACTGAAATCAACATCCCCTATTGCCAGGATACTCCCTTGGTTCCCATTGCTTAACTGATTGCATCGTTCTGTGCTTAGGCATCCAAACAATGGGAGCAACCCATTTTGCCTTCAGTAATTGTCTGAGTTGGTAGACTTCCCCTTCTAGGGAAGCTGCCACGTTGGTGTGGCCCTCTCCAGCTAGTCAGAGCAGGCTGCCTCCTGTGCTGCCTGCTCCTTCTGGACTGTACCTGTCAAACAAAACCCACACTTGGCCTCCAGTCCTGGGCTAAGCAGACTGGGACACATTCACCAGCTTCATTCGTGAGCTGTGGCTGGGGCCAGTGTCCAGGCACAATGAACCCAGCTGCCATATTCCCTAGTACAGCCTGCAACAAAGGGTCTAGAGACACATGTTAAGAAAGGGTCTTGATGTGAAAGAAACTGGAAGATCAGAGACAGAGCCAATACTGAGAAGGGAGGATGAGAAAGAGCAAGAAATAAAGGTGAGTTTGCAGGGAAGCAGATGAGGGACAAGAAGACACAGGAAATCACAGCGTGCTCTGAGAGGCCTTGAGAAACTCTCCAGATTTCACAGGGAGTACACACAAATCCTTCAGGCTAGGAAAATAAAACCTCTTCAGAGGTCTCTTCTCTTCTTTAGAATATTTGTAGATGGTGGGTATCACCTCTCTCAGCAGCCAGTGTCTTATCAAACTACTGGTTGAAGAAGTGCCTCCTGTACTAATCAAAAGCTGACTGATTGCTTTCGTGTTTTGTTTTCCCTGGCTTAGTCACCTGGGACATTTAGGGACACTGATTGGTGATAAAACAGGCTCCCACCTAAGATTACCAGGCTCTTTCCAGTGACTTGTGACACACAGGCTTTGCCATGATTCATTTATTTTTTCGACAAGCATCCAGTAATTGCTTATGATATTCAAGTCATTCCTACTCAAAGTCATTGTTAGTACTCCTCTCTTGGACCAGTTGTTTGTCATATAACAAAATATGTTACAAACAGGACCATTTCTTACAGAACCAATAGTATACTGGTGAATGACTAGTAGGTGAATAGCCCACACACAGACCCTGTCTAGCTTGTACTAAAAAGTCCTTTTTAGAGACTCCCTGTTCAAGATTACTTGTGACTGTCCCTCTGGGTCTAGTTTGTCTCTGGACTGAGGACATCTTTTCTCAAGGTCCTTTGAGACTCTACTAGACTATTCCCTTACCTAAACCTAGATTTCCTACAAACTCTACCAAGCACCTAAGAAAAAAAAAAACAGTTTGTTTTTCCTGCCCACCTTTGCCTCCTCTTACTAGGTCTTATGTATTGTCTGAACTGAGCCCTATTCATGTCCCAAGGGTCCTGGTGCCCCAAATAAGATGCCATTTCTGGTACCTAGCCTCTATAAGAATTAATTCTCTTCTATTTTGTATAATTGGCCTCTCTCCCACTGAGATGCCAAGATATTTGATACCTTCTCATAGTTTCATGTCAAACATGGAGCCAGGCTGTCTCATGATGGGACGAGAGGCACGCCTGTCTGTTCGTTGCCCATCAGCTCTTAGCAGTCGGATCTAGTCAGTTTATAATTGCTCATTCATTCATTCATTCATTCAGAAACATTCAATGAGTCCTGGATGGTATAGCTTGGTGGATTGAGCATCAGCTTGTGAACCGGAAGGTCACTGGTTCCTTCCCAGTCCGGGCACATGCCTGAGTTGTGGGCCAGGTCCCCAGTTGGGGGCGTGTGAGAGGCAACCTTTTGATGTTTCTCTCCCTCTCTTTCTCCCTCCCTTCTCTTCTGTCTAAAAATAAAATAAAATCTAAAAAAAAAGAAAGAAACATTCATTGATGATTATCTACTCTGTATCAGACACTATAGATGTTAGGGCAATAAAAGAAAGGAAAAAGGGAAGGGTGAAGGGAATAGTGAGCCCTTATACTCTGGAATTTAACAGTCCAGTGGAAGACAAAGGCAAAAAAGAAATAATTATAATACAATTAATTAGCATTATGATAAGAGAAAACACAGCTTGCCAAACAAGCCTAAAGACCATCCAACACAGACTCAACCCCGCCCAAGAGACCCCACACATAGGCCTATGGTATTAAAATTTCCATATTATTATAATAGAGTCTTTTAATCCCACAGTACTTTTTTTTAATGTACTATTTGTTCCTCTTGAATTTGAACTGTAACGAAACATGCATGCACCAATATGGTCATACCCGTGGGTAAATCACCACTCCCCTGATTCTCCTGTACCTCCCCTGCCCTGCCACACCGCCTCCTTCCTGAAGTACCACCGGTCCCTCCATACACAGGCCAATGCCTGGCCATACTGATTGTTCAACAGGTCCAGTGTCACCCTTGGGTGTATCTTTATCTCTCATCTCTGCACCTTTCTGCACAAGTGACAAAGATAACACTGAGAATACTCTGATGGAGAGAGAGATGCAATATTTGCCTCTAACTTTAGGGTAATTTTAAATTGGTTTCACAGATTCTCTACTTTTATAATACATAGATTTCACATTGGGTTTGATATTCTAATATTTGATGGGCTGGTGATCTCCAAATAGTATGAAGTCTGATTTGCTAAACCTTCTGCTGTCTAACCCAAGCATGTCCAGTAAGCCGACTATGGTATAAAAGGGATTTAACCCATGTTTGCAATTCTAGTTTCAGTAACAGCTAGAAAGGGAATTGGGAGACATTTGGATTGTGGAATTTGCATTGTTGCCCCAACAAGAAAAAGTTGCAAGAGATTGCAGTTTCTCTACAGGGTGTACTCCGGAGAGTCGGCTAGGGCTGCTTCCAGCTCACCACCACTGAAGACCAGAGCGTGCACTGAGGAACATTTCAAAGTGGGAAAATCAAGCCCTCAATAAATGGGTTTGTATTTGATTGAAAGACCTTTTAGAATTAGTGTACCTTCGTCCTAAGTCCCTGCCTGAATCCACAGGTATAAAACTTTCAACTCAGTCTCGACACTTAAACCTTCTGAAGAATATTCCATGTGGTTTGACCTTCCCTAAGGTCATGTTACCCAAGAGGTCCTGCTTGATTCTTGAAACAGTGGTTCCCAAACAAAGGAAATACATTGCTAGTATGTTCTAAAATGTGGATGCTGTTGATCCGGGGGCCACACTTTGATAACTGCTTCTTTACAAAACCCACAATACAACTCATTGACAATTTGTAGTTCCCATCCTTTTTATGATTGTTGCATTGAGTTCCTCTGGACTGCGTAGAACTTATCTGAGTAAATCAAAGAAAAAAATATAATTTGGCAGTGACACCATTCCTAAAAGGTTTACAATTTTATACATCCATCCTACAGTTCTGTTTGGTATCCTCTTCCTTCTGAGAGGATTTGAAAAATTCCATAAAGGCCTTAAAGTCTTACTGGTCCTCAACACTTGTATGGACAAATGTCAGCCCTGCAGATACTAACTCAGAGCTCTGTTCACACAGACTTTTGAATGAGAAGAAAACTGGAGAAGTAAAGTGGAACATCGCTTTGGGTGGATTGCCTGATTCCCTTTAAGCCCAGCATATATTTTTTCATGGTGGAGCTTCTGAAAATCTGCTTATTTGCATGATTTTATTAGGCAAGTGTTTAAAAGCATATCCTTTTCTGGCAAAGCCACGCTTTTGTCATCTAGTGAGTGCTTGCTCTCTCAGCACAATTAAAAATACTTTATGAGTTTTATATGTTCACTGGCTTTAAGGGCTGGAGGCACAAATATTTGACTTTGGCAGGTGCTTGTTTAAATAATAGGTTAATTTTTATTTGAATCACGATCTATCTGCCTACACAACAGCACAACGTACATTCATTGTTATCACTGTTATCATTGCGTCAAAGAGCAATTAATCAATCATTAAAATTTGCTTCATATCATACGCAGATTATTAATGTCTTATTATTGAAAACTTACCTATGCTGATGTTTTCAAAACTGGACCAGCTCGTCACATTTGGCACATTTTAGTTTTTGCTCAATATACAAACGTACCGTGTCCAAATGAAAGTATCAAATGACAAAGGTCACACTGGGAATATACTGATGGAGAGATAGACGCACAGAGAAAACGTGGAGTCTAAAGCATTCAAATATGTTTTTATTGGCAAGAATCAGTAATAAAGACGTAACAATATTTAAAAGAAGCTGTGGTCATTTCATTTTCAAATGTAATGTTTAGACCAAGGTATTTTTTCTTTAAACTATGAATATTTTTCACTTCCTATTTTTCTGTTTGTTAATAGTTTCACCTCTTTTCAGAGTCAGATTGGTCCAGGTGGGAGAGATGTTCAAGTTCTAACAATATTGATCATTCAACCTTCTAAGTAAGACATTAAATTTATGTCATGCCTCTGTCTCTTCAACAGTCTCTCTGTGCTTTCAAAACAAAATAAACCATCTTTTAAAAACATGTGAGCCACATCCACAACCTCAAAGGAAGCCTTATCTAGTTGGTAGAGCAGGAGCCTAGCCCTCCAGAGCCCTGGGTACAATTCTCTGCTCCACCACATGCTCTGAATTTGTCACTCATACTCACAGTGCCCCAGTTTTCCCATCAGCAAATGAGGACAATATTGTTTCTTACAAGTGTGACGAGGAGAATGAATCCATGTTGGTAAAGAGGTTTGAAGTTTTCTGATGAAAACAGATAAAGTGAAGCCAGGTACATAGCCAGATCCAGATTCCCTGAATCCCAGAGAGAATTAAAGAATTATCTGCTCTTACAGGACTGTGAAGGGTGAGGCTCTGGCCTTTATTTTGGTGTTTATTCTACAAAAGGAAACAGGTCCTTAAGTTTTTGTGGCGTTTTTTGCTTTGATTTTGTTTCTTCCCCTCTAGCAAAAAAACAAAAACAAACAAACAAACAAAAACAATAACACAATGCTCTAAGTCCCGTGGGCCACAATTATATCCTCTCTGATCAAGGAAATGACATCATCTCCTGCCACTCTGTGGGAGAATCCCCAGATCTTGTCCTAAGGGTATTTATTAACATGGGAACATTAACCTTTGTGAAGAACTGGGCAGGGTAAGGTGGGTATAGAAGAATTAAGGTGGAAAAAAGTTTCTATTTTCCTGTTGAGAATATGGGGACTACAAAAGTATGCTCAAGAATGAAGGATATTCAAGAGAATGTAGGTTATTTTAAATACACTCATCTATACCCATGGAAGTAAAGAAAATAGGAAATTAAAGTAAAGAGAAGAAATCTGTGCAAATCTATTTTCTATGTTGTTCTTGGATATAGGGAAGGAAAAGACCTTTGGGAAATATTTTAATATGAAACAATATTCTATCTACTGTCTAGGGGCAATTTGACAGTTAAAACTGGAAAGACCCAAGTTCAGTTCCTCTCTTGCTGTCCTCACAGGTGAGAGCCTGCAAGCTTCATGACCCAGATGGCCCTGCAAACGAAGATTATAATGATGCGATTAGTAGATATCAGCAAAAGTGATATCTTTGTTAACCTTTGTTCAACAAAATGTAGTCAGTGAAAAACTTGGAAAGAGGATAAATCTTTTAAAACTTTGGTGTATAGAGAGGAAATGAGGCAAAACCTTTTATTAAACATTCATAAAAGCCCTGTAAGTTAAAATAAAAAATAATAACTTCACAACAGAGCAAAATAACATACTGAATAGTCATTTAGCATTCTCCTAATTATAAATATATCATGAAATAGGAAAACAAAACAAAGTTGGTGAATTACAAACTGTTAGCATTTGGATGGAACCCTAGCAATCACTTAATTTAATACTCTAATTTTACCCATGGGTAAAAATGAAGCCCAGAAAGTGACTTGCCTAAGGTCACTCAAGTAATTAGTAGCAGATGGGAAAAAGCAATTCAAAGTTTATGAATCTGGGCCTATTGCTTTTTTCTACCACACTACCTCTTTAAGGAGCATTTCTTCTAAGAGAGTCAGAAAACATAACTACATAACCTTACCTCTTAAATTCAGGTGTGCCTACCAACAGAGAAATGTTCGCCCTCGGGTTTTTTACTACAGAGTTTCCTTAAAGAGGTTTAGTTATTTACTTTGATATAACCAATAAAATAAACACAGCTATCTTTAATTATAAAGATGTCCCTGTTTTCTAGGACACAAAGCTACCTGACTGTTCCCATCTTTCCTTGCATTACATGTACCCATGTGATTGACGACCTGCCAATGAAACGTGGGATTATGCACGCCAGCTCCCAACCTGGCTTGTGAAAACCTCCCACTTGCTTTGCATCATGTTCTTGCAACGTTCACCAGCTTAATTCAAGTGAGGATGATGACCTTCACGATAAAAGTTAAAGATGGTAGAGACGCGAGATGGAAGGAGTCTGGGTTGCTGAACCGCCACCTGGAATACAGCCACCTCACTCATCATGAACATTCATTTTAGACTTTACATAGGAGAGAGGTTATCTTCCTTTAAGATGCCACTTAGGGGGAGATATGCACTGTATCAGTTAATGGTACCTTCACTAATGTACAGACTCAGGCACAATATATTTATCCAATTGGCAAATGTTTGTGTGGCTTTTTTCCAACTGCAGTGGTCAGGTTGCATTCTTCAAAAAATCCATGATAAAAGTCTATAGATTTGATACTATCTTTTAAGAGAGTTCAGCACAACATGAAAAATTCTATTGTTGATGGTAAAAAAAATACATATCTAAATATAAGACATGGGTGATTCAAACGAAAAGTAGTACAAGTTTTAGGATGTGTAGAGAGTTTTAACTCAGCCGGAGCTGCTGTATGTTTGCCTCTTGCCTTGTATTTCTAATTACATTTACAAGGAAATTTGGTCATCAAATTAGGCTTTAATCTGACAATTACAAGGTCACATAAATTAGTGGACTAAGCAAGAGCTCATGGAATTTGGATGATGAGAAATGATATGTGTCGTAAATGGGAACATATTGTTTGCAAATGCCCATTTGAATAAAAAGCCGTACAGCTTTAAAATCAAAGATATTGCAAAGATAAGCCTAAATATAGAAATATAGAGACATTCATATGACTTCAGACACAGGAGGGTGGATTTTTGTGACATGTGTGGCTTATCTGTTGGAAACCTTTTTTTCTTTTTCTTACTTTTATCTTCTGCCTTCCCTGTGGCAGCTCTGCTGTTGGGGTATGAACAGTAGCTACATTTTTCACTCTTTAGCCATGTTTTCTTTGGGTACGAGGTCCATTCTTTGGCCTTAATACCTGGGAGACGAATTTTTAACCTACGCCATACAATTGTGTCATTATCTTATGAGGTTAAAGGCTCTTTGTGACTATGCACACTCTATTTCTAACTTTAAAAAGATTTTACATTTGTAAAACTCTCAACAGGGAAGTCTGCAATTATCCTCAAACTAATCTATGCTGTATTAACAAATCAAAATGGATATTTAGAAAGCACAGTGGCAAAATTTCAGCTCTGTGGTTATTAAACCTAATTTGCCCTCAATCCCCACTGATGGATTTATGTCCTCTAGCTCTTTAAAATCAAAGGCTTCCCCAGAGGATAAACTAAGAAAAGCTAAATAAACATCACAAGAGTGAATGAATGGCCCATTGCAACTCTGTTTTTACTGAGGCATCTAGCAACAATACCAACTCTGAGAATGGAAAGTGAATCATCAATAATCACTTCACAGATTATAATAAATTCACTGTGGTGTGTCATGTAGTTACTTTATGACAGTAAAAATCACATCATACAAAACTGCTGTGAAGAATTAGCATCTTCTTCAGTATTCAGTGGGACATTTTATTTGAAGACATGAGGTGAGTTCACCTAAATAGAAAAGTTGGCCCTGTGTCAACTGGCTGTGAATCATAAGGGCTGAACTTTCACTGCTTCTGTTCACCATCTCCCAGGAAGGAGCAGGACTTTATGTAGGAAAACCCCGATTGCTCCTAACTTTAGTTTTCCTTTGCAATGTAAGTACCTGATTTCATTTCAGATAAGAATGTGGCAAAAAAAATTAGGCTTGTTTGGAATAGACAATTTTACTTTCTCACCTAAAGGTTTATAACTCCCCCTCCCCATGCCAAGTGTCTTTGAGGCATACATATTATATTTTCTTTTACAAGGGACTCTCCAAATTTTCCAAGTGAGAATGCCAGAAATACTGAGACCACAGAGTTGCTGGGCTTTTTCAGAATTTCTCCTTGTTGTGTGGTTCACTGTTCATCGAGTCTGCATTTAATCCATTAAAAAAATAAAAGAGCATAGCCGCATCCCCTGGCTACCTAGAAACATTGTATTCATAGATATGTACTAGAAGAGTTTTAAATGATTATATTCAGTACAGTTTCTTCTGCTGAAAAACTAAATCTGTCACCAAAACACATGGCACCACGATGATATCTTTAGTTAAGGAGCCAGACCGCTGGACGGGCTCATTAACTAAACAGCTCTGTGTGACTGCCCACAGACGGGTGCGTGGGGCTGACGGAAACACAGCCTTCCTGTTGTCCTAAGTGTCAGAAACAGGATCCTGGACAGGAGCAATCCTGAGAGAATATAACAGAGGTGATGCTGGCTACTCCAGGGAAAGCGAAGAATGCTTACTTCACTAGAAGAAAGCAAAGCTTATTCCTTATGTCTGGGAGTTGTAAGTTAAGTATTGTGTGGTTACTTCAGCTTAATTCTGAAGAGATGCGTGTAACAAATGCTTTTTTTCTTCATCTCCTTTACCAACTTCTTCCAAGCCTGCCTATAAAAATGTCCTTTATGACAGTGAATAAATAAAAACCAACTGTATTTCAATAAATACTAGAAGCAAAAACTAGAAAACCAAAGTTTAAATTACATTTAAAGTAACTTTAAAACCTAAAATGCTTGCCCTGGCAATCCCTGGTCCCAGTGTGTATGGGAAGCAACCAATCGATGGTTCTCTTGCATCACTGTTTCTCTCCCTTCCTTTATCTCTCTCTAAAAGCAATGAAAAAAAAGTCCTTGGGTGAATATAAACAAACAAACAAAAAATGAAAATACTTGGGAATAAATTTAACAAAAGAGGTACAATACCACTATACTGAAAATTATAAAATACTGCCAAGTAAAACTAAAGAAGACTTAAATAAATGAAGAGATATAACATAGCTGCTATGCACTGGACTGTGTCCTCCCAAAATTTGTATTTTGAAGTCCTAACATCTAATGTAATTATATTTGGAAATAGAGCCTATAGGAGGTAATGAAGGTTAATTGAGGTCGTAAGAGTGGGGTCCTAATCTGATAGGGGTGGTGCCCCATTAGGGGAGAAGAAGATACCAGAGTTCTCTCTCCCTGCCACGTGAGGACTAGCTGTGGTAGCTGTCACTATACTACAAAGATGGACTTCAACCAACTACTTGATCTTGGACTTCTGAGCCTGCAGCACTATGAAAAAAAGTTTCTGTTGTTTAAGCCATCCAGGCTGTGGTATTTTGCTATGGCAGCTCAAGTTGACTAACACAATCATTTTGAATTTTAAAAATAAATATTATTATTAATACTATCTATATTATTATGTTAAATGTTAATTATTAAGATATCAATTCTCCCCAAACTTATCTAGAGATTCAATGATATCATAGTCAAATGTGTTTTTATGGGCAAGAAAATAAACTTTTTTTTCCAGAACTAGACAAGTTGATTCTAAAAGTTACCTGATTTTAGAACCTAAAAGAAACAAAACAGTCTTTCCTAAAAAGGAAAAGCAAAATTGAAGGACTCCACTTATCTACTAATTTAAAGATTTTCTCTAAAGTTAAGTATGAAGATAGTGTGGTATTGATGAAAGGATAGATAAATAGGTTGATGCAACAGAGTATAGAACCCAGGAATAGACCCACAAATACCTGGTCAATTGGTTGCTAAGGTGTTAAGGCAGTTCAGTGGGAAAAATAAAAGCCCTTTCAAAAACTGATGCAGAACTCTTGAATATGCATATGAAAAAAGTAAAATGAATATTTACCACACAAAAACAGTAATTTAAGATAGATCCTACACCTAATCATGAAAGATGAAACTATATATTTTATAGGAGAAAATGTAGGAAATTATCTTCATAACTTTCATATCCAGAAAAAAAAATTTTAGAGAGAACACAAATAGCACTTACCATAAAAAAATACTAAATTGGGCTTCATCAAACACAAAAACTTCTGCTCGTTAAAAGGTACCGGTAAGAAAGTTATTCTTTTAATATTTTTTTCCTTTTCCCTTCCCACTGTGTGTGTATCCAACAAAGACATGCATCAGCAAAAGATGTGTATCCAGCATACATAAAGAATTCTTACAACTCAATAAGAGAAATCATTCAATTAAAAGAAAGAAAAAAGAACTTGGACACTTGACAAAAATTTGGTAAGCACACGAAAAGGATTCAACATCACTCAGTAGTCATCAAAAAAATCCAGATTAAATCTCAAGGAGAGTCCTCATCACATCCACTATAATGGCTAAACTTAAAAGGCTGATAACATTAAATGCTGGCAGAATGTGGCCTAACGAATCCTCAGATATCACTGATGAGAGTATAAAATGGATAAAACGATACAAGTATTTGGGGAAAATGTTTGGGAGTTCTTAGAAAGTTAAACATACACATGCCCAGTAATTCCATTCTTACAGATTTACCAAAACGAAAAATAAAGACATGTTTGCAAAATGCCTTGTAGGTGAATGTTTATAGCTGCTTTACTTACAATACCTGAAAACTGTAAACAACTCAAATGTCACCAGTAGGAGAGTAGATAAACTCTGTGGTATGTTCATATAATGTAATAGCACACAAAAATTAAAAGGAACAAACTACTGATATATACCATAATATGGATGAATTGCATGACCATTATGTTGACTCATAAGCTAGACACAAATGAATACATACCATATAGTTCTAGTCATATGAAGTTCAACAACAAACCAAACTAATCTATGGAATTAGAAATTGCAACCGTGTTTGCCTGTGAGAATGAGGATTGATTGGAAGAGAACACAGGAAAAATTTCTGGAGTGTTGGAAATATTCTCTTTTTTGATAAAGATGTTTGCTGCATGTGTGTATATATTTGCAAAAATTCACAGACTGGTACACTTAAGATCTATAAATACCAATGTATGTATATTTTATCTCAAAAGAAATGTAAAAAAGAAAATAGTGAAAGAAAACACATTGGAGGACTGACCTGCTCTAAACTTTGTGAAGTATCTTTCAATTCTGCACTCCAAATGTTCTCTGAGCTCACTAAATATTTTTTCTTCTCCTCTCCTCCCCATCACACGGGTCTACTTAGTCTCCAATAGGTGAACCAGTCTATCAAATGTTCAGGTAACAGATGAAAAACACAAAGGCCAGGAAAAGTGAAAATATTTTAAGCTAACATTGGTCCACCCTCATTGCAAATATTTAACATTTCAGAATTAAATGTATCTCTTACCAAGTGAGGATGACTAATTACAATGACAATAAGTCATTAATATTTGTATAGTGGTTTGTAACTGACAGAGTGATTCAAATATGTGAGATTAGGTACACCTTGGTGCTACATTAGAATCTGCACACTTTATTTGTTCATTTCCCTCTCTAAGTGTTTTAACATCACTAGACTATTTATATTTTCAGCTAATGAATAAACATTAAGAAAATGATTTGCTTATACAGATACTTATACCTAACAATCAGAAGAATCACTTCCATGTTCACTTGTAATACAGTGAGTTGGAATCATAATGGATGGTTGGCTACTTCTGACTCCTTTTTATTACTCATTATTCATTAAACAATTGTGTCTACCAAGTACTGTGTGCAGAACATTTTCTCGATGTTGAGGTGTCATAGTAAGTAAATCTAGAGCCCTGGCTCTAAAGGACAATCTTGTAACAGAAATTAAACTAAAACAATACAAGGATGAAAGTATAAATAAAGGCATTCTGAAATTCTGTGAGAGTCTAAATGAAGGAGATATTACCTGTATAAGGTTCCTTCCTTGAATCTCCTTGAAATAAAGTACAACTTTATTGAATGAATAGAGATAAATTATACAGACTGGGAAAGCATGTCATAGAAGGCATCAGAAATGTTCTATTCAAATCCTTCTTAAATAAAAGCATGACTTCGCCAGGAGAGGAAAGAAAACTATACAGGGATAGTGCTTAAGTGAGAAATGGGCCAAAACCAAATAACTATTTAAATGTGTGAAGAGGAAGGATGAACTAGTAAAAGAGAGTGAGAAAGAAGGAAATGGAAGATTGGAGAAGTAGGAGAGAATATGGCTCTAAAACACAGAAAGAATTTCAAGTCTATTGAAATTGCAAAGCAGTTAAGGACTGAACAGTATCCATCGGATGGAAAAACTGGGAGAGCTCTGGTTGCATTAATTAGAGTGATTCCAACTGAAAGAGGGAAACAGAATATAGGTTAATTTTTAATTTAAGAGATTAAAAATCTGAAAGGAAAGTTTGTGCATGTAATTTAAAGAGCTTGGCTTCAGAATCAAAGACTTGGGTTTGAATTCCTACCCTCCTTCTTTTATTGGTGTGTGGTTTAAACAAGTCACTTAATCCCTCAGGGTCTAAGATTCTCCCTGAGTGAAAAATAGAAATAAGACTTTTTTCCCACCCACCCAATGTAATTTTCCTGAAATTCAATGGGTTACATTGGTAAAAATACATCGTTAACTATAAGTTGTATTCTATAAGGTGAGGTATTGTTGAACTAATAATAGAAGTGACTCGCTTAATGCAATGAATGATTTTCTGAAAAGTTGCACAAATCAAATAAGCTGTCACCATTTTATTTACTTATTTTTAAAAATTTATTATTGTATTTTTTCCACTACCATTTAGTCTCCTAATATCCCCTTTCCCATGCAATCACCACACTGTTGTCCGTGTTCATGAATCATTTTTCCTTTTTGAGTTCTCCAACTCCTAACCTCCCCCTCCTTAGCTGTCAGCCTACTTTCCATCTATGGATCTGTCTGTCTTTTCCTTGTTAGTTCAGTTCGTTCATTAGATTCCTCACATGAGTGAAATCATATAGTATTTGTCTTTCTCTGACTGGCTTTTTTCACTCGGCACAATGTTCTCCTGATCCATCCATACTGTCTCAAAGGGTAAAATTTTCTTTTGTTTTTACGTCTGAGTAGTATTCCATTCTGTAAATGTCCCATAGTTGTTTTATCCACTCACCTACTGATGGACACCAGGGCTGCTTCTATATCTTGGTGATTGTAAATAATGCTGCAATGAACATAGGGATGTTTATGTTCCTTTGCATTAGTGTTTTGGGTTCCTTCGAATATATTCCCTCAAGTGGGGTTGCTAGGTCAAAATGTAGATCCATTTTCAATTTTTTGAGTTATCTCCATACTGCTTTCCACAGTGGCTCCACCAGTCTACATTTCCCCCAACAGTGCAAAAGGGTTCCCTTTTCTCCACATACTCACCAGCACTTCTTGGTTGATTTATTGATGATAGCCATTCTGACAGGTGATGAGTTTTTATCTTACTTTGTTTTTAATTTGCATTTCTTTGATGATTAGTGATGCTAAACATCTTTTCATGTGTCTATTGGCCATTTTTATGTCTTCTTTGGAGTAGTGTCTCTTCAGGTCCTTTGCCCATTTTTTAATTGGGTTATTTGTTTTTTGGTGTTGAGTTTTGTAAGTTCTTTATACATTTTGTACATTAACACCTTATCAGATGTATCAGTGAATATGTTCTAACATTCTGTGGTTTGTCTTTTCATTTTGTTGATTTTTTTTGCTGTGCAAAAAAAGAGAAAGAAGAACAAAGTTGGAGGAATCACACTACCTAACATGACACTATACTATAGGGCCATAGTAATAAAAACAGCATGGTTCTGGCATAACAACACACATATAGATCAATGGAACAGAATAAAGATCACAAAAAGGAACCCAGGCCCTTATAGTCAATTAATATTTGACAGAGGAAGCAAGCACATGCAATGGGCCAAAAATAGGTTATTCAATTAAAGGTGCTGGGAAAATTGTACAGATATGTGCAGAAGAATGAAACTAGACCACCTTCTTATACCACACACAAGAATAAATTTAAAATGGATTAATGACTTAAATGTTAGACTCAAAACCATAAAAATCATAGAAGAAAACATAGGCAGCAACATCTCAGACATTGCTCATAGCAATATTGTATCAGATATATTTCCCCAAAGAAAACAAAAGAAAAAATAAACAAAGGAGACACCAAAACAGTCACCATTTCAAATTAGCTTGTTATTTAAATAAATCTATGGTGAATCTTGCAAAAAGTGACAAATCTTTTTCAAAGTGAACAGTAGTTCTGCAATATTTTTCTTTCTCTTTTTTCCACTTTCCTGCTCTCTTCATTCTTCCTTCTTCCTTTCTTTCTCTGTTTCTTTTTTTTTTTACTTCATATTACCTGTATAATTCATTTAAGCCATGAAGTAAGACAAAACCTATGTTAGAAAATGCAGGACACAATATTAGAAAAGAAATTATAAATTAGGTTGGAAAGGGACAAAGAATATGAAGACTATGTTATGTTAGGCTTGGAAAAAGAGAGAATACATACAACTCTAAAGAAAATAAACTGTTCCTCAAATTCTCACAAGTACCACTCTCATAATTGTACAAACGGGCAAGCCACCTTTTGAGCTGAGGCACCAAAAGAAAAAGTATAAAAACATAGAGAAAAAAAATATGAACAAGAAAATCACATAGAGGGGGAGGGAAGAGGGATAAAGGAGAAAGCAAGGGGAAGGGTCATCAAAGAACATGTATAAAGTACCCATGGATGAAGCCAAAGAGAGGTAGGACTGAGGGTGAGAATTATGGGGGAGGGTGGGGGGAGAAAATGGGGACAACTGTATTTGAACAACAATAAAAAATAAATAAAATAAAATAAAATAAAATAAAACCACTTAAATGTGAAAAAGAAAAAAGAAAAGGAGAGAGGAAAATAAAGGAAAAACAAAGAATGACCTTAGAGAGGAAGCCATAGGCTTTGGAAGTCAACTTGGATGGGATTCCTGACTCCATTTCCCAACTTTTTGTCCTTGGACAAATTATTTAATCATCTGGAGCTTCTTTCCTCATCTGTTAATGTAGATAATTACACACACTTCATAAAGTAGTTTTGAGAATTAAATGAGATAATAAGTGCCTAGGAGATTGTCTGGTGCATGATAAGTATTCACAAATGAGTATGTGTTATTAGAAGCCTTTGTTTTCCCCACATAGCTCTGTACACTAAACAGAGGAACCAGAATAAAAGTCTTATGGAAACAATTCTGCAAAAAGTGTGCCTTGTAATAAGGGATTTTGGCCTATTTGCCCAGCCATGTGGGTGGACTCGTTCATATATCCCTATATTCATTTTCTTCTAGTTCTTTCTCTGCCTTTACTAGAAATTAGCAACTCTTCCCATTGCATCTGGCTTAGAGATTCTGAATACTGTGTGCACTGAAATCTACAGTCATAAACTGCTAAAAATTACCACATTATTTATTCAGAATCGTCAGCTTCCCTGACTCTGATGACCCCATATTATCACGCTCTGAAATTAGAAACCCTGCATTTGCAATTTGACTGTGTTGGATCTGGGTTTTCACAACATGTAGTATGCACAGTAATAATACTTATAGATCTTTCATTTTTTTCTACAGAAATTAATTGCCTAAACCACAATGATTTATAGTCACACGGAACATGATTATTAATTTTCCTGATGATTATACCTGTGGGCGGCAACAAATCTACCTGTGATAGACCTGGCTTTGAATTGCTGCTAAAACTAAAATGTCCATAAGGTAATAACAACTAATTTTTACCTTAATCAACTTACACTTAAAAGAATTTAATATAGGGCACTTGTGCCTTGTGGGAAAACTTGTTTGAAATATAAGGTGCTGAGTTATTTATGAGAATAATTATATATTTGTTACTCTAGTTTGTACTGGGAAATCAGGATCTCAAATGAGTCTGAGACACATTAAAAAACATAATGAACTCAGCAGAGTCGTACACACTAAAGAACTTTTGCGCTAAGGTAAATATGTAACCTGGCATAGCTACTCCAGTTATAAAAAAAGAAAAGAAAAGATTATTAAAGCTCACTGAACTATGCTGCCTTTTTTGTCTTCTGTAATCTTACTAGTGCTTCCAAGTGCTATCATTGTTAACAAGAAAGTTAAGGCATTTGATACCTAAGAGAATGGCCTTGTCCTTCCTTCCCCATTACTCTAAAATTATTTTCAGAAGGCCTTGTTCTTGTATTCCAATGAGTACAGGTCCTTATCAGCCGCTCCTGGTGCATGAAAAGAACATCGGTTTGAGGAAATTGAACCGACTGTGCGGTCTTGAGTCTTACAAGCACACCTTGCTTCATTTCGTGGTCCGGGGTGGTGCGTTCATTGTTGTAGATTTGTTTCTTCCTATTGGGATACCAGTTACAAAAAAAGAGAAGGCTCTGATTATTGGTTGATATGCATACCTTATATAATTCTGTATGTTCATACCCAGAAATATTTAAGGCTTTTTCTCTGATTAGTGGCATTATGCAGTTATGCAAATAATCTGTTATATCTAGGCGCATTATGCCGTTATGTAAATTATCTATTTCATTTATATTTCCCATAGAGTAATGGCGTAGGGAAGAAATGCTCTCCTGCATTTCCCCGGGTTTTTAATGAGTTGTTCAGACATATTTAGCTGGTGATCAGTCTCAACATCTCTGGGGCCGGGTGTGATAGCCTTTCTATCTCATCACCACGACCTGTCTCTAACGTTCCCACTTAATTCAGCATATATTTATTGAATGCTTATTCTGTGCAAGGTATTTGTGTAGGTAGGGACCACCTAAAGGGGCCCAGCTCTTGCTCAGGTAGACTCTAAAACAGAGATTATTTACCTTGTGATCTTTCTTTCCTGACCACCTGGATATATGATAGAGATCAGTTTAGCTCCATTCATTTTAGAACTTCTTAGCCATACTGATTATAAAAAATTTCAATAAAAAAAAATTATTTAGAATATCTAATTGCATATTATGCAATGAAATATACAGAGTATGTTAAACAATTTAAATATAGATAGAAATTATAAATAATTTAAATGTAGATACAGATATTGACAGCAACCTACAGATACAATACAAATAAAACCACAACATGGGCCTGCAATTAACTGAAGTTTCTTTGCGTTTGGAAGCTGAATTAAATCTACATCCATTTCACTGGTACCTTACTTTCAGTCTGTTGCAATATCACATAGGCTACCGTCCACAGGAGGTTAGACCAGATCAGTCACTTCCTTTTATCTAGACTGATATGCTAATTACAGACAATTCTCAGCTTCAGTGTCAGTAACTGTTCAACATTTATTGATTCATTTAACAAACACTTACTGAACAACTACCCTGTGTCAGGGTGCCAGCCTTCATGGAGTCTGGCGGAGAAGAAAAAGTGATTTAAGAACACATTTGCAAACTGTGTTAGGAGCTAGGAAGGGGAGGAACCTGGGCTATAAAGTGTCCATGTTAGGGACGTCAAAGAAAGTTCAGACTCTTGGGGTCCTGGGTCTTTATCAACCACCATTAGCTGAAATGATATGCTTTGAGCTGCCACACCCATCTGTGCAAAGATCAATGCATATTGCTCAGGATGAATAGTCTATAAAATCACATGGTTCCTTCCCTCCAGAGTAATTGCAAAGAATGAAATTTAAAAATTTCTTTGAATTTGGGTGAGAGTAGAGCAATCTCTGGCCTGAGTACTCCACCAAAAATCTTTCCCTGGTTCTTAAAAAAATAATAATTCTATAATTCTTCCTATGTCATATTATCTTTATTGTTTAATGATTTCATGATCACTTATGTCTGTTCAATCAGTACTAAGCACTTAATCTCATAATGTTACTCAATTCCTCTTGTAAGTGGAGGATCTCGCTGAGGGAAATAAGCAAAGAAAAAACAATTTTTTAAATTTTCATCTGTCTATACATTCTCAATAGAATGTGTTGGGCGTTGACTACTTCTGGTTATGATTCAATTCAATAACATTTATTATGTATAGTACATTTATTATGTACGTGTTGTCAGTTATTCACTGTCCTTTCCCTATAAGAATATTCTATTTCCAATGTATTGTCATGTGACTTACAACACCTTCCTTGGGAAAAGTAAACTCTGCACACCTAGCATCAGGCTTGACCATGTGACTTGTTTTGGCCAATGAAATGAGAGCAAATGTCTGGTATAGCTGTTCTCCATAAAGGCTATAAGAATCATTACATGTGTTTTCTTCATCTCTCTTGTACTGTTTCTCTCTGCCAGAAGAATGGCATATTCCAGAGGGTGCCTACTACTCTGGACTCTGGATTCTAAATTGAAAAAGTCACGTGAAGCAGAAAAGAGCTAAACCCAAGCGAGAAACAAGCCTGAGTGGTGAGAGCCTAACCAGCGAAAGCTGACTGAGGAATAAACACCAAAGGGACGTGCCCCACTCCAATCTAAGAATCTGTGAGAGGACTATCGTCCCCGCCCTCAAGGTATGTGCACTCTGGACCACTCACCAGTTCTTGTGCAGTGGTTTATAAGCCGCAGAGGTGTCAGAAGCCACAGTCAGTTTGAGTCTTAAAGTAAACTTCATTCACACACACATTCTAGATGCTCTGTAGGAAATGAAAGCACACTTCCAACTCCTTTCTCTCTAGCACAAAGTACAAATTTTAAAAAGAGTCAATACAGTGGATTTACCAACCTAAATTTAGAAAAACAAGACAAAAAACTATGTGGTAATTCCCTCTTGATTTAGCCATCTCTGTTCCACCTACTAAGTACTTCTTTATTTTAATTCTAAAACCTGGCAGTTAACATTAATAGCTTTTTGATTGTTCTCATCTCTGCACTCCAAATAAAGGGAACAGTTTGCTCAATTCTTCTGCAGATTCTTTGATTGGGACCTGGTTTTAGCTCCCAGGGCATCAATATCAAGTATTCCCAATGTCCATCTTCGGATCTGAGCTGCCATAATGACTCTAACAATTAGCTACCTTTGATATGTGTCCATATTTTAAAGCCAGAAGGCCATCAGCAGCCCAAGCAGAAAACCTACAAATTCCCAAAGCACAACATTCTGTGAGTACAAGTAAATTTGGTGAATTTGCAATACATTGTTGGTAGATTGTAATAACACTGTTAGGTATTTATAGATTGGGATAAAGTGATGTATTTAAAAGCTAAACTCCCCTGCAGTTCAGTGGTTCAGTATCCCTGCACTTATACAAGCGTCTGATCAGTCCAGTTTTCAGGCTTGTTTTAATATTGCAGAATGTATTTGTTTCTGATATAATATTATTTCCATGAATGATTTATCTCCTTACACTTTTTTTGTGATCTCCGTATTTCAAAGAAAATACATGTTAGACTTGCAGCATTTCCGTGTTAGCCTTTACAGTGGAATACATTTTATGTTAAAAAACAAGAGAAAAAAGTGGAGATAAACTTACACAGCAAGAAGGAATAAAACAAAAGAAGGAACAGAGTCAGGGAAGGAGGGGAAGAAGAGGCTGATGAAAGAAGCAGAGCAAAAGGCATGCTTGACGAGTGAAACAGGTGAAAAGAGGAGACCTAAGTTGAGGCAGCAGAACCTGGGAAAAGAAAGCATGTAAAAAGGGGGGGAAAGGCCCTGGCTGGCGTAGGTCAGTGGATTGAGCACAGGCTGCAAACCAAAGCATTGCAGGTTCGATTCCCAGTCAGGGCACATGCCTGGGTTGCAGGCCACGGCCCCCAGCAACCACACATTGATGTTTCTCTCTCTCTCTCTCCCTCCCTTCCCTCTCTAAAAATAAATAAAGAAAATCTTTAAAAAAATAATGTCACTTTCCTTTCATTGACTTCTTTGAGTTCTCTTCCTTTAAAAAAAAGGTGGGGGGGAGAAGGAGTGGAAACAAAAACACTGCAAATGTAGAGAGAAAACTAAATGTAATGACAGGGAAAATATGGAAAATGAGTATTTAAAAATAAAAAAGTATAATTTTAAAGCTTATCATAAATATAAAAACAAGAGGAAATGTTTTGGGAGTTTGGGTCCTAGAGAAACACAATGTCGAGGAGGAAAAATGGAAGTGAAGGGAAAAAGGGAAAAGGTTTAAAATAGTAAACTGAGGAAATTCCTGGGGTGGGGGGGAATGATGGGAGGAATGGAAACAATTGTACTTGAACAACAATTTTAAAAAAGGAAAAAAAAAAGCCACTCAACTGATACCTAATAGAGAAAATGTTAAAGAATGAAAAGTTAGAAATGGGAAATTGGAAAAGCACTGATTTTTTTGTTTACTATTAACATTACATTTTGTCTTTTTAACTTTTTATTATTGTGAATGGATAGTACCAACAATACCACTATTGCACACTGTACATCATTCTCTAGGTTATATTGCATATATAAATCTGGAACATTATTGGATGAAAATACACCCAAAGGGAAAACACACATAAAAGTCAAAGATAAACTATAACTTGACAATATGCACAAGAATATCATCTGTTCCAAATTATATACCCTTAGCTTTCTAATGCCAACTTTAAATTATGTTTGCCTTTCCTGTGCATTTTCAGCCTTGTTTAGCAGAATCAGAAACTAATATTTGTTTTGCTGTTTATTTGGAGGAGAATCATCTCCTCCATTGTGGTTAAGCTGGTGAAGGTGGTGAGATCACAGAACCCCACACTCTGAGAGGTGGAGACAGTCTGTCCACGCGCAGACTATCTCCACGTGGACTCTCCCTACATCCTCCGAAGAGGTGCTCTCCTTGCTTGCACATTATTCCCTTTGGTAGGTTTTTCACACTCATATCTCTGGGCATTAAGTTCTTTCATCTGGGAATACATTTTGTTTTAGCTGAGAAGATTGAGGTATCAGCATCCTTCAGGCAAAAAGAAATATGAAAATTCTCTCACAGTGTTTGTGTTTGGTCTTTGCCTGGCCAGGCTGAAGTTTGCTGTCTTCTAAAGTAGGAAGTCTTTTGCAGAGTAGGCTGCTTGCCAGATTTAGTCTAGGCCTCATGGGCCTGAGATTTACTGTTTTTAATCTTTCTTCTGATGGGCATGCTAAATACCTGTTTCATGCAATGTTTAATTTCAGCGCAGCAGGTATTAGTATATCCAAAAATGGGAATAAGCCGCCTATTTCCTTGTATGATGAAATGCCTGAAACCCAGCTAGGTTTTTACAGCATCCAGTCCTTTATCCCTGGAACAGCCAGTGCCTGTTTCTTTAAAAATGGTGCTTTTTATGGGTTCTTCTGACTATTTCTAAGAAAATTTTCCATCACCCATCTTCCCCACTAAGAATATGAAATTCCACTTCTGTATTTATTTGGACAGTTTTTAAATTGAGACTAGCAAACACAGAGGTTTGGGCTACTTCCTTTTATTTTATTTTTTAATTTTAATTTTAATTTTTTAGAGAGATGGGGAGGGAGAAAGAGTGAGAGAGAAATAGCAATCTGTTGCCTCTTGTATGTGCCTTCATTGGGAATCGAACTGGGGACCTTTTACTTTGCGGTACAACGCCCAATCCACTGAGCTACATAGGGCAAGGGGCTACTTCCTTTTAACAAGATGGCAGTTTGAGGACATCAAAGGAAAGCAATTTCTCTGAATTTTTCTATGCATATGTTGATGATACTAACAGAAACATCTTCAAAACAGTCAGCAGTGCAATTAACAATATATTATTAATATTTACATACACTCAGTGAATTCATCTCAATAGGATATGACTTGTGAGACAAATGTCCTCAGTAAAACATTTAAAATAGAAGGTAATTGCCTTTTAAATTGCTCCAAGAAGGCAGGCTGAAGGAATTGACCATGCAATCGTATAAACTTAACAAACACATACACACCACACACACAGGCACACACACTGCAAAGCAGAGGGGAGAGAACAGACATTTTCACCTAGGAAAAAGTAAGTAATTCATGTATTAAAGAGTGAGAGCATTCTTCAGGTTAACAAAAACTGTGTCAGTCAACACATATTTATTAGGTATATGTACCTACCCGGTCCAATGTGAACTGCTTTCTACATGAAATACATGATTCCCCCATTATGAAAACTCTTCAATAACATTTCTCCAAGTCTTACTCATAACTATTTCCCCCATAATCCCCTCTTACCTCTTCCCGTTTTGTCCATTTCAGTAATGAACAAATACATAAATGAAATTAAAATTATATAAAAGACTTTTTAAGAGGAAAACAGAGAACCAAGTGGGCCCAGCAAATCTCAAGAGCAAAGAGAAGAAATTATTAAGAACAAAGAGCTCAGATAAAAGGTCTTGCTCCCTTCAATCTATTCTCCCAATTGCAACCTGAAGAATGACCTCACAGATCAAAGCTAATAATAATATTGATAAACCAGATTTGATAATGACATTGATATTGATAATGCTCATCAGAGCTGCCACTTATTGAGTACTTAGCATGGGCCAGGCCTCACAGTAAATATCCTGTGCATTTGACTTCCTCTAATCATATCTGCCCCCTGTTCAAATGCTTTCCTTTGCCTACAGGGTAAAATTCAAACTTTAATAACAGAATAGGTAAGGCTTTGTTAAATCTAACCTCTCTTTCAACCTTTTCAGTCTCATTTCCCACAACCTTACATTCCAGATACCGACCGTGAAGGAATTCCTCCTTCCATTCTCTAAGATACCTTGCTCTCTCTCACTTTCGGACCAATCCTACTTAGTTGGAAGGTCTCAACTTCCATATCACTTCCTCTAGGGAGCTTTTCTTGACCTTACACATCCCAGTGAGTATCTCCCATGCACAGAGCAACTGTGCTTGCTGCCATGGATATATTTATTCCAATGTATTATCATTTCCTGCCTCCGTATTCTCCACTAGACCATAAATTCCATATGGACAGAGGCTGAAAGCCAGGCTTGCAGATTGTTCCCAGTAAATATTTATAGAATTAATAAATGGAAAAATTCCTAATCCTATGAATTACTTAAATGGAGAGAAGGCAGTAGTGACTCTTTGTCTGTAATATAAGCCTACCTTCCCCCAAAAGGGAGTGTGGAATTCACTGTCTCTGGTGTTCCTGTCAGACAAAGTCTGTTCATGCCCAGAGAACAATGGGATATATTCCCTGTACCACATCTAGCACAGTGTTCTGAAATGGGCTGTGCAGAATGAACTTTTGGCATTCAGGAGACAATATTGGCATGCTTGCTTATATGTATGTAAAAATAAGCCTTGCAAGTCTTTGCTATGTGCATTGACACTCCTGCCCACCCTGACGTGTGTGAATGTGGATGCGAGATGGCCGTGAGTGGTATGACAGCCAGTGGACTGGGAGGGCAGGAGGTGCTAGCACACACGACATGCCATTACTGCAGGTTTTATGTACTGACTGATGAATGGATTCAGGGAGTCCGTTATCTAACCTTAGTTACACATTAATCTCACAAAGTGGACACCTTATGTTTTAAAATTGCTGCAAAACTATAGATAAAAATTAATACAGATGGTAAAAATGAATAGATCAAAGATGATACCAACATTGTGAGCATGAGCAGACATATCTACTCTTCCTAGTGTGAGCTCCCCAAAAGCCACATTACTAACTAAAATAAGGATAATATAATGTTATATGACTCTAAGTCAACCAAAAATCACTTAAAATGTTTAAGGCAGCTACATTCATTGCCATAAATTATAAATTTTAAGCGGAGTGTTGTCTTGAGATGTCAACTGATAACAAAGGCATACATCTGTAACTAATAAACAAACTTCCATAGGGATATGGTTAAAGGATATTTTTACTGATGGTTGTTCAGTCAAAACAGCTTGAAAAACACTTGTCCAGGAAGGAGTGAGTCCCTTCCTTATTGGCCCTTCCACTTGGCATGCTGTCTTCCTTCACTTTCAAAGTCTGGAGCTGTTACTCACTTAAAGGCCACTTTATGGTTCCTCTGGTCCTGCGATGCCTACCCAGTGTTTCAGTATCTCTCCTTCAGGCCAGCCCTCTGCTGTCTGGAACTCAAGTCCCTGAATCAATGACAGTTGTGGACTTTAAGTCAAAAGTATAAGGCACTAGAGAAATATCTCCATTGAACATTTCCTTAATATCTTTGTCAGTGCAAAAATTACCTAGTAATTCCTGAATGTGATGAAATATAAGCCACAATCCCTTCTCTTGAGGAAGTGGTTAAAAGGGGTAGTATACAAATAATGAACAGTTAGAAAAGAAAGACTTCTGTCACAAATGTCTGAATCTTCCCTCTTCCCCTGATCTCAAGAAAGTAAGCAGGCTTCCTTAGCTGATTTCATGTAGTAAGTGTGGGCCCACCAACCGAACCCTGCCATCTTCTGCTCTGATATTCACTAGTGCCATTGCAAGAGCTATCACCTCGTCACACCAGTGCAGTATAAAATTTCACAAAGGCCAAAGCTATCAATAATAATGATTTACATTTTATTGGACCTGGATTGAAACCGCAGGACCTATCAAAAGACAAAGTTTTGATCATTTTATTGGAAATCTTAGAAATGGAACGGTTGTCTTAATGAACAAGAGTTTTTTTGAGAGTTGTCCTAGTGGAGATTTTTTAAATCCTCTACTTAAAATTTGACATATTAATGATCGACTTCTCAACTCAACATTCCTTGCTATGAAAATGTTTAAAGGAATTCACTCACCATTGTCCTTGTTAGTTGGAAATGAATGCTTATTGATCACTAGTATTGATCCACTTTAGATAAAAGCAATACTTTTCAAAGTATACCCAAAAGAGTTTAAGGACTAAAGTAAAAATGTAACTTTTCCTGGTTACGAGGTGATTGATCACAACTGATTTTGCTGCCATAAAACATAACTTACTGTGACACTGCTTATCGGGGCTCCAGAGCCAGCCCTCATTGAACTGCGCATTATGTATGAATGATTGATGTGGGTTTGAATATTTTGTTAGATTCACCTTTCATTCCATTTTGCATAGCTGACTTACATGAAAGATGAGACCTCGTGAAAAATTCTTCAGGAGGAATGTAACAATTATGAATTTAAGTGATCTCCAGTGATTTTGTTCACCTGATAAAGCTAATTCCTGCTTTGTTTAGAATCAGAGAGCTCAAGTCAAGCCCAGCTCATTGGGGCAGTATTTTTCCAAATGAAACATCTTGTCTTTTTATCTGTGTCAGAAATTAAAAAAGAAAAAACTGGTAAAAATCCTAGGAAGGTCAAGGAAAGAGAGAGCAGTCAGGGGTGTGTAAGCAGAGAGGAAAAACAAAAGACGTGTCTCCTGGGAACTGTAACATTTGAACTTTATATTCTGACCCAGGTTAATTCGACCTTATTTATTCATAGCATTGTAACTAACTGAAATATATATTTGTAACATTTGCACGGGATTAGATTAAAGCTCATACAAATGGCAGTGGACATACAGTGATATAATGCCTCCTCCATCCTATTATGGAAGGGGAATTCATGATCTCTTTGTGCACATAAAAACTGGATTTGACGATGTAAAATGACAGCTGTTTTCATCTAGCTTCTCTTCCCAGTCCGTCTACTTCACACAACAGTCCATCATTAGAGATCATTACGGCATTACTATTGTTAACAAGGAGGAATAAAGCCTATGCCTTCGTCTTTCTTAGATATAATAAGTCTTATGGAACAAGAGTACCCTAAAGGCCCTTCGCTTCTAAAAATGATTAAACTTCATTCAAATCACAGCCTGTAACCCACTTCTGGGCATAGTATCAAAGTCAGCTCCATAGGTGCGATCTAAGGCGGTATACTATTCCTGCCTCAGGTTTTGCACAAGAGTAGTTTGCATGCATTATCCTCAAAGAACAGATTGCTTTTTACCAAAATCCTATGCATTTTGGCACTTGGTGAGTGTCTTAGATGGCATTAACTGTAAAACATTTCTTTTTACATAATTATGGCTTTGTTTTGAGTGTGTGCTAAGATGGTTGTAAAAGTTTTAAATGTGAAGGGCTTGAGGAATAAGAGAAAAATCTTTGAGTGAAAATGCAAGCCTGTTGTTAACAATTAAAGTTAAAAATTTTCTGACAGTCTTTCAAAACTTAAGAAAAAAAACCTGAACGGTTATTTTAATAATTGTTTCCCAGATTACACCATTATTGGAAATGTATAGAAAATACAAGTCGTGATGATTGCAAAACACCTGGAGAATTAGAGCTATTGTTTTCCGGGCATATTTATGTAGCAGTAAGACCATCTTTGTCAATAACTGATAAAAATAAATGCAGAGAGACCTGGTGTTCATTCTAATAATGAGAAATCCAGGAAAGGTCTTTGCCTCAGGCATTTACTCAGATGCCTAAATCCACCAACCTCGCCATGAATGTGTTAATTGACATGCTTGTATAAATTTTAGTAAAGCCATAATATTTTTGCATGGCAACTATTAAAAATATTTTTTTCTCTTAATTTCACCAGGGAGACTGAGACTCTGAATTTTTTCCCCCTTGCAGGAAAGAATAATTTAGATTTTCTTCCATCCCTGTCAGAAGTTGAACAGACGAACAAAACAGATTCTTCAGAGACAATTTTACACAGAGTTACATCCATCCAATTCAATTATAAATTAAATTGACTAACGAACCATAGCTCATTATGGGAATCAATTACTCAGAACTGTCTTTGGACCAAAAATGTGGAAAATAAAAAATAATGGTCATACTTCAATATACCAGATTGTCAACGTTTGAAAGCTCTGTTTTTCTCTTGCTTGGCATAGTCCAGCGCCAAAAAGAAATGATAATCATTTGTTTTACTGCTCCTAGAGATGTTCTCGTTTTATGAAGACTAGTTAATTCTTGAGTTTTGATCTCTTTGGGACAAGTACCTCAGGCTTTTCAGAGATGACAGGCCAACCCTGGAGTCATGTAATCGCGTGGGGATCTTTCAGATCGACTTATGCAAATGTGTTATTAAGAGGAGCCTCATTTCAGCCTCTAGTGTCACCCAAGAAATGAGAGCCAGAAATCTTGGGAGGTCACGCTAAAAGCATTTTATTAATAAAATGATTCTGGTAACAGGATAGGGGGTCCATAACTTCTGGAGCATTTTCAGTCCAATTGTTTGGTAAAAGTAAATCTACAGAGAATCCAATGTTGTCTTATTTACTGAGCAAAAAAGCCTGATAAAAGAACAGTATTAATGCCATAACACTCTTTGAAATCTTTCTCCTCTTGTGATCTATAGTCCAGAAATTTTCCATGTGTTACAATGAATTTAAAAACTGTTCTGCTTTGAACATGTGAAGGAGAAGGTGGTGTGCACAGACACATATGGATGTGAACACAGAGGACATGTCATAACACAGTGAGGGAGTCTACAGCCCATGGAGCATGTGATAAGATGCTCAAAGAACTGTGCTGGGACTTCTTCATGGAACTGTACTCCTGAAGATGCTTTAATTTTCTTTCTCCTCATATACTTCTTGTTCACTCACCCTTGGAGAGTAACAAGAGTAAATATTTCAAAATCAAGTGTTCGCATAAAGAACTAAGATTTCAAAAGTAAATGTATATTTTTCTCAACAAAAAAAGCCGAAAAGCTTGGCTCACCCAGGAAAACTGTACTATACACGAAAACAAGTTAATCCTTGTAAATATATAATTCAGCATCATTTTGCTTAGAACCTCATTTTTAAAACATCCCTTTGTTAAAATGGACTGAATCTGAGTATTTTCCCTAAAACATTTTTTAAAAAACCTCAGACATAAAAGAGAAATGGCTGGAACATTTCAAATGTGTTTTTGGCTGATACAGTGAGGAGGGGGACAGCTCTTCTCTCACTTACTTTTTTATCACTAGAACAAGGGAAAAAATAGTTGCATTTCTCTCCAGAAATGGAAGAAAGATGAATGGACCTGTGATTAGAAATATAAGCATTTAATAAAAGATCCCCTGGAAATCATTTTAATAAATAGAGTCATAGTTGAGAAATTCATGTTCAGGGTTCAGTTCAAAGATCACATGTATATTGGATGGAATCATTTATAGGGGGTTGGTTGTTTTCTACAGTAAATAAATACAACTCACTGTTTTGATGGCTTTCTCTTTTGGGAACAGCTCAATCCTTGGCCTTAGGCTTGGATTCATGTCATCTCTCTTCCTTATTACCTGGGAGACAGTGGACAAGAGAAACTTTCTTCACCTCAGTTTCCTAATCTTTAAAACTGGAATGATATTAATACCTATTTTGCAACATTGCTAAGAGAATCAAATAAGGTAGTGCACGTACTTAGCCCAAAGGCTGGCACACAGTAATAATCAATACATGTTACCTATTATTTCCCTTATGATTTTTCTCTCTATTTTATAGTGTCAGAACATGCACAAGTCCACACCCAAAGGGAAGAGTATATTCTCTCTTTTCCTTTTTCTTGGGCACTTTGTTGAAACTGGACTATGCCTTGTTTCTCAAATAACCAGTCAAAGCAGACCTTGATTAGTTTCCAGGGCTGCTTACAGATGTCAGAGGGGGTGCCCAGGTCTGCAGCTGGGCATGCAGGGGACTCCTGTGGAGCACATGGTGCAGCTGTCTTCTTTCAGCCCTTCAACCTAGTGGTGACACCATTTCCTGGTCCTTGGCCACATCCCCAAGCCATGCAGTGCTCAGGGGCCACCCTCAGGCATAGGCAGTCACAGAAGATCACTATGAACTGCAGGCTACAAACACTCGGGACTGGGAAATCACATAAATATTTCTGATAACTTGTCAGTATTTACAAGGTGTGCTTCTTAAAGGCCTAAAGCATGATCAAACAGTGCATTGCATGAATATCATGCTCTTGAGCCCACATTCAACTGAATATTCGTGTTATCAGAAGTAAATACCTTTCTCTTTACTCTTTCATAGAGTGATAGGCAAAGAATCCAAGTCTGAGAAGCTGAAATCAGACTTGTACTATATTGTAATAGTTCTTGGCAAAGCCTTCTGCTGTTTTAATTTTAACCAATTAGAAGAGCCGATCTTCTTTTCGTTCAGAAATGTATTAAAAGATATCACATTCAAAGGCTAGACATGCCCGCAATTAATTACTGGTGTCCAGCTAAAGGTCTACCATTAGCTATTGCCATGACAACCTTTAGAAGGCCTTAGCCCACCTGTTGCAAGATAGAAACAACATTAGGCAGTTGGTTCCTGCACTTGGCCTCCCTCTAGCCTATGGGGAATTTGTACTAATTAGAATTAGTTGTCCTTCTGTAGTCCAGCTCCTGACACAAATTGCATTCTGTAGCTTCTTGTTCCACTTGAGTTCACAGACAAAATAGCCCATGCCACATTTGAAATGAAGCAAGGCAATATAAAAGGATTTTATGTAATTGGCTAATATACTTTAACATTTTAACTAATATTTTCAGTGTTGGTTTCTTGGAAGGGAGCTTCTTTGCTTTCTTCTCCTTTTACTCGGTGTTGTTTATGATGATAAAGCACGTAATTTTAATACGGCTTGTTCGGGTGTCATTAACCCATTGTCAGGCTCAACAGCTTATAGAACAAAACAAGTGACCTTTAAAAATGATAGTTTGGAATGGCCCCATGGTGATGGGGATGAGAAGTACAAACAGCAAAGAAAACGAAAGGAGCTTTTCTTCTTGCCTCTCACTAAAAAAAGAAAGGAAGAAAAAAAGAACAAAAAACTTCATTGAAAGCACGAGCCCATGAAGGAACAGCCATAAAGAGATAGAAAAACCAGGAAATTATTAGGATGTTAGCATGGACAGCTTCACCAGAATGAGTGAGATCCACAGCCTCAGCAAGACGCAACAACACCCGCGACAGCCACGGGACCCACAATTGGAGAATAAAAGACAAAAACTCATCAATGCTCCCCAGGTAAGACTGACTTTTAAGATTAATTTTTAATATCTCAGGAGATTAGGAGGGGATTGAGGCGACGCTGCAGGCGCTCTGTCCTGTGCTGCCTTTCCTGACTGACAATGGAACGGTGCTGCAAGTAAAGTCTACGAGGTCTCGGTAACCTCACTGTGGCATCATTTCAGTTATTTCCAGAAATAGTGCAACTCCCAAGTTCAAAGCAAAACCAATGTCCTAAAGAATTTGTTAGATTTTTTCCCAGGCCTGAAGGAGCCTCAGTTTGCCTGGCTCATTTTCATTATAGGCAGGAAATAGGCCTTGATTCATGCTTCACCTTGCCCGCTGAGGTAACTAAGTTTCCAAGAATTCGTGAGACAAATGGTCTTATGGTTTTTATAGACTTTCTCTCTCCACAAGAGGTTTTCTAACCAAAGTATCTTAATCTTCCCACAAATAAGTAAGATACAGTTTTATTTTTATTTTTTTAAAAAGACCCAATTGAGAGCTAACAGAGTGTTCTTTTCACAATTTAGTTGGGTAAGATGGTTGCAAAACCACCATTGACTTTTTCATAACAGAGGAAGTATAAGTAGTTTTAAAATAAAATCTATACACATCCTAAATTCATTCTCCAAGCTATCAACCATACCAATCTCATATTGTTCAGAATGGGACTGAGGCCAAGGACAAATGTCTCTCTTTCTTTCCATGACTTTGAATCTGAATTCTGAAATGATAAGAAGTACTTTAAAATTCTTAAAATAGATGGATTTAGAAATGTCTGACCCAAGGTAGTGCCCAGTTACTCATAGACAAGCCAGAACTGCCTCCGCGAGAGCATTAAGTGGAAAATGTATAAAATGTGCAAAATGTGCAAGGAAAATCACTAAAAAATCCAAGGAAATTTTAAAGCCTTGATTTAACTGAGAAAATTACCTGTATTTTCAATTTTTTGTGTTCTATTGTGAAGTACTGTAGAACTACTTGAGAACAAGAAGAAAGCCATTCCTTAGGAAACAAGAAACTTACTTATGAAAATGTCAAAGTGTTTATCAAAAAATAGCCTCTTCACACTTACTATGTGTCAGAAATTTTTATGTTATTTATTTGTTTATAAAACTCTCCTTTTCCTTGAGACACCAGAGAGGAAGCAAAAAATTTTTCACTAGAGCATCCATAACTGACACCATCAGTAATAATAACATAAATGAACATGAACCACAAAACTCAATACAAACCACATGCCCAGTTGGGCAGGCCAGAGTGGTTCATTGACCTGCCAGTATGAGCAAGCTGAACGATGCGTAGAACCTTCTCTGTTGGCTTGCTTCAGTATCAAATGGGCAACACCAAAAGACATTTCAGTTGATCCAAATGCTCTTGTGGATAGTTAATTGCTCAATAAGGACAGACACAGAGTTAGTCCCTCTCTAATATTCTCTGTGTTAATGAAAAGTGCTTTAAAAATCAACTCACATTTATATCAGAATTTATCCCAGAAGCCACCTCTTACAGCAAGACTTTTCTAGTCCTCCCACTCCCATTCCCAAGTCACCTTCTGTGCTACGCTGTATAGTAGCATGTGCCTGCCTCTAGCTTAACTCTTCACTTTTTTGCTGGCATTCTCTGCAAACAAAAGACTTCCAAAATAAAGGATCTTCATTTGCCCATAAACAACAAGTAAAACAGAGAAATTAGTTTTACTAAAGGGGACCAAATATAAGAGCTGAAAAAATATCCCTACTCATGTTCCACAATCTGTTTCCATGTCAACCTCCCCTGCTGGTCTGTGAGCATTGGAAGGCAAAGTATGGGTCCCTCTAATACCTACCATTATGCTGGGGACCTGGTAGATGCCTACTAACCATTTGATGAATGAAGACATGAATGAATGAATCTCATTATATTCTGACAATCATGGTAAAACAGCAGTAAAGCTTGACAGTCACCTTCATCCCACCTGATTCACATGCTGGATGAAGCAAGGCCATTTCAAATGATCAGTGTTTTCTGTGAATAATTTGTGTTTTGAGAAGCATTTAAATTAACAAATAATATGGGGGGTGGAGTTGATCCTGACAGAATTAATTTCTCTTTCTTCTACCCAAGCTCTCCTGGCTTCTGAAGAAACCAGAAAGAGGGAGATAAAGGATGGTTTATAAAGCCAAAGACAGGAAAAGTGGTCAAGTCAAGGATACCTTAGGCCTCTGTGGCAACTAATGGAGACTTTTCTGGACACCAAAGCAACAACTTTATTCTTAGACTTGATTGTTCATAGAAACCTGATCATTTTCTTCCACTTCCTTAAAAGTGGATTGGAACTGTGATATAACATTGCAAAAAACCCAGACCTTAAGCCAAAAGTCGCATTTGAGGTTATCCTAGGCTGAAAACTCTTAAATCTATCACAATAACCTCTTAATTTTTGCTTGTAACATTCCAAGGTTCTAGAATACACTTATAATAAAAAATAAAAATCAAAGGAAAGATGATACTCCTGTGATTGATAGGTAGTTCTAAGGCCTTATGTCTTCTCACACAGTTAATCTTTTTGATATGACCTTTCTTCTCATTTCTTTATTTTTAAGTCACCAAGGCATTTCTCTGAAAAATCATCTGTTACAATGGCCCTAAAGCAAGTGTAAAGGAGAAAATAAAATCATTTATCAAAATTGTATGAATTTGTAATTCATAATAAACAAGAGATAATTTAAGGAGATAGTTTTCTACCACTAACATTGTTATCAAAATAAATGTGGAGAAGATAATTATAGTAATTAACAAAGGGTTAATTTTACTTTGTCATGAGATTAGGTTCCATATCATTTCTGATGAAAAGATCAATACCAAATATTTTGTCTTCATAGCTGCAGATTATTATATATTTAAGCTAAGGATACATAGCAGTTCCTCAGCCATTCGCTCTCACTGGGAGAGCACTGTATCAACACCCAAATGGCTCAGCCACATCTCTTAGCTCTCTCTTCCCAAGCTCCAGTCCATGGTTCCTTTGCTTACTCAGCAAAGAAGGTTTATAGTATATTCTCCTAAACCAAACAAGAAAGTGCCAGGTCCAATACATTTTTCTGGTGAAGGTGTTAGCTTTCTTACTGGAAAATAATGTTCCTTGAAGAGCTCCTAGGCCTGAGCTTTGTTTGAATATGGTCATCCCAGAATTACATGCTACAGCAGCAAATGGAATTCCTTTAGCAAATAAACTGCAGGAGTGGTCATATCCTTCAAGTCAGAGTTTAATAATCATGTGGTCAGTTAAGGAATTGCTGTTTTGTAAGACTAATAAGCTTCAAGTTGAAGGGGTGTGCGTGAATACACATCTGTCTCTTGGGGAACTTTTGGCATCAATTTAGGCTGCAGTGAGGGTCCAAAAACATTATAAATGGGGCAAAAGAGAATACACATACTACCACTCTTTAGTAATTGAAGCAATTAGATAAACTCATTCTTGGATGCTTATAGCATTCCTCATTAAGTTTATGAAAGTTTTATGCCAACCATACCAAAAAAAAAGAAGATAAATGAAATACTTTAGTTATCAAAGCTTGGTTGGGAGGTGAGAAAAATGCTGTATCTGTGGAGGCCCATTTCAAGATAGATTGTGCTTGACTCTGCACTTTGGAAAAGGCTAAATAACCTGGAGTAAGTTATACCCCTTCTATTGGCTCCATTTCCTTTTTAAGTCATTAGGGAGTATAGGTAGAATAACCACTATAGCATTTCAGCTCTGGCATTTAGTCAGTCTTTGATCTTTAC
This sequence comes from Tonatia bakeri, assembly GCA_004024845.1. Classification (NCBI taxonomy): domain Eukaryota; kingdom Metazoa; phylum Chordata; class Mammalia; order Chiroptera; family Phyllostomidae; genus Tonatia; species Tonatia bakeri. The sequence goes on along the minus strand of PVIA01003050.1, from coordinate 76,006 downwards.
CAGGGCCAAGACTGGCAGCAGCTACCATCAAAAAGACAAAAAATTGACTGCTTTTACCCCAAATTGCTAAGCTTTCTAGTCAAGTGTTGTTTGCTATTGTCAGGTACAAGAAGAAAACAAAAAATTAAAAAAAAGAATGTCAATGTATCAGTTAGCTTTGCTGTGTAACAAATCACACCAAAACTCAGTGACTTCAAACAATAAGTATATATTATTTTTCATGAGTTTGTGGATTAGTAGGATAGTTGGCTGATCTGGGCCAGGCTCACCATACCTTAGTAGGGCACACCCATTTGTCTGTGTTCAGCTTGTGTGTTGGCTTAGATCTACTGGTATAAGATAGCCTTACTCATATATTTGGCATTTGGCTAACTATTATCTGGGGAAACAAAGGTGATCAAGTCTTGGGCCCCCATCACCCACCAGGCTATATTGGGCTTGTTCTTTCTTGAGTTGTAGGTTCAGAACTGGCACATTATCACTTCTGCAATGTGCTATTGGCCAGAGCAAGTCACCAGGCCAGCCCAGATTCCAAGAGTTAGGAAATAAGTTTTGCTTCTGGATGGGAGGAACTGCAAAGTCTTATGGCGAAGACCTTGTTTACAGGGAAGTGTAAAGAATCATGGTTAGCCCTGGTTGGTGTAGCTTGGTGGATTGAGCATGGGCTGCAAACCAAAGGGTCACCAGTTCAATTCCCAGTCAGTGCACATACCTGGGTTATGGGCCAGGTCCCCACTGAGAGGCAACTGCACATTGATGTTTCTCTCCCTCTCTTTCCCCCCCTTCCCCCTCTTTAAAAATGAATAAATAAAATCTTTAAAACAAACAAAAAAAAGAATCATGGTTACTTTCGCGATCAATTTACCATACCACAATCACACAGAATGTTTTGATGACCGTGAGAATACAATGGTAATCAAGATCCATTTATCCCCTCCAAGAAATTACAGTTTAGAGAGAGGAAAAAACTAGACATAGCTAATTAGGATGCAATATAATAAATATTATAACAGCAGAGATAGTATGGGACCTAGATATGGGGCAACTTCTGCTTAAGAGACTCAGGGAAAGCTTCTCAAAGAAGGTGACCTTTGAGCCAAGTCTTATTCAGGGCTGGATCCCAGTGCCTGACATGGTTGCTGACTTACAGTGAGCACTCAGTAAATATTTGATGAATAAATGAATGAAGAATAGGAAAGAGTTGGCATAAAGAGAATAAAAAGAAAATCATTTCAGTCCTGGCTGGTATGGCTCATGTGGATTGAATGCCAGCCTGAGAACCAAAAGCTCACTGGTTTGATTCCCAATCAGTGCACATGCCCGGGTTGTAGGCCAGGTCCCCGGTTGGGGGCATGTGAGAGGCAACCACATGTCAATGTTTCTCTCTCTCTCTTTCTTCCTCCCTCCCCATCTCTCTAAAAATAAATAAATAAAATCTTAAAAAAATAAAATCATTTTGAGAAGAATCATCATGTGGTATGAAAAAAAGACTTGATATTTCATCTTTAATAATATTTATTTTTTCAAAAAATATTTACTAAATGTCCACTGTGTGCTAGACACTAAGGGTAAGGAACATGGACCCTAAAAGAAATAGGAGAGAGAATACACCTCTACGTGAACTCTTTTTAGTGTGAGAAAGAATATGTCTGCTCCCTCTAACTCTTGTGCCCTACTCACACAAACATCACTCAGCTACAGTTCGCCACGTGATAGAATCAATGGTGGTGGACTGAGTGAGACTGTGAGCCTGCGGCACATGGCTGGGCTGCTGAAGTCCACAAGCTCAAACCTCAAGATGCACAGTAGTGGCCAAACCCTTAGTTATTGTCCATCAGAAGACCTCATTTTTATTCCTCTTCCAACGTAAAGTGCTCAAGAAAGATGCAATAAATAAGTAATGTTACTATTTGGAATCCCAGAATGTGTTGAATACTTTCTAGGCGTCATGGACTGCACATTTTGGCCCTGGGACATGTGTAATGCTGGCACAGTTTTTGCAGGTCTTATAAACATGCCAGTGTTCTAAATGGCAGGAGCTGACTCAAAATCAATTTTTTCTATCTACCCAATATTTTTAAGGCTGGTTGTCAAAGGCACAATACCATAAAAGGTTCACAAGATGTTTGGCTAGTTCAAAGACCTTTGTCAGTGGATGCCACAATGCTATGACTTGGAATTTCTCCATGTGTATTTATAATAGTCATCCGAAGTGGCAAGCTTACTAATGCTTATCAAATATACCCAGAGTAAACTGTAAAAGAATAAAAAGAATACCTAGATTAAAAGTATTAAACATTCCTTATCTTGACATTTTTTAAGGGCTACAGACATAAGCTCATTTCTATGGGCTGTAATATAGCTCTATTCTTTTTACTTGACTTTGTGATACTAAATAGATATCTATGACATTCAAATACTTAGCAACCAGTAGAACATAGGTCCTGACCCATCAGAATAGATATATGGAGGCCCCAGGTGTGGCAGTCATTAACCTTTAGTTGTTGGGTGGCCGGGAGCTCTGGAAGAGGCATGGGGGGATGCTCTGGTGATCCAGCTGGTTTGGGTAGGGGGATTGCTTTTGGAGCTCCTGACTGACCTTCTTCACCAGTCATCACAATTGGTACTGTGCCTTAAGGCACACATCTGGTCTACATCTGATAAACACCTGCCTCTCCTCTTCTGACCAGACGTGGTCAAGCTCATTATAACACACTTTAAGACTGCTGATTTCTAAAATTTAGAGAAAAGACTGATTCTGGCCATGTACAAATTGACAAACTTTCTTTGCCTTTATTTTACATAGCACCTACAACCAATCTTTTTCATTGTAGGGAAGAAATTATACACTTAAGAAGAACAGGATGAGTAACACAGAGTCATGTGAAGTCAGCTTGCTAAATGTGCCATTCAAATGAAACAAATGCCAACCAATGTAAAACCAGCGCCTGCTTTGGGGGTAGCACTTCCTTTTCCCCTCCTTCCACCTCTCTCCCACATCCTCTGACTCTCTCAGCCCAATATGTGTGATGGCAGGTCTGGAGGTCTGTGTGCTAACAGTGCAGGCCTGTTGTAAAAACCTCATGAAAAACAACCCAAGGTCCAGCTTTGGAGCACACACTGGGCTTCATTTCTGTGTTGTTGTTTTTCTGGTCTTTAAAGGCAAATTCTTTACTGATGCAGTAAGACTGGAACTTGAACAAATGTTATTTTAAACACCATAATGATAATAATTTAATCAAGTGTGATTTGCTTTTAATAACATTATTGGCCTTTTCATTTTGAAAAGTGGCCATGTGAATGGTTTGCTTTTGCATTTTTAACAAGGAAGGAAATAAATGATCCTGCTTGTAGGAGCAGAAGACTAATGGTGCTTATTCCCACACTCTGCTCCATGGAACAAAGTCAGCAGACGCTGCCGTTACACGTGATTGGCCAGAAACTCCAATCCTGATGAAACCAATGGCAGCGCTGGGCCTGGTTCTTTCTCCGAACCTTGAGGGTATCCACCAGCCAGATCAATACTCACTAACACTCGCACTGTGCCTAATCGTTTACAGAGCATTTTCACTAACATGTGCTCCTTTAAACCGTGAAGATGAAATAACGTCCAAATCTATAGAAAAGTTTTACAAGACTTTATTTGGGTCCATTTTTTAGGACATGCTCAGAAGCAAGATATCAATGGATTGAGAAAAAGCTCCAGAGAATGACAGTTTTGCAGTTCCTTTTTGCATTCAATATAAAAGGAGAGAATGTAAGGAAGTTACGTAAAACCCATTGGTGGTAAATTAACAAGGCGGGGGAAAGCAAAGTGGGGAAATCTCTGTGATTGGATAAAAAGTGACATGAAGAAATGCATAGTACTTACTTTTACCTCAGTGCATACAAGATAGTTAATTAGCATTTACAGCACACAGAGGTGGTACTCAGGGGAATGTGACAGCAGTGAGGGGCTCTGCGACCCTGCCCTCTGATGGTCTTACATTCTGGTGCCTGCAGTGGTGTCTTTAAGGAGTCTAGGAATGAAAATTACTCTGACATTTCAAAGGTATATTACCCTACATGCATAAGAACAATGGACAGAGTTCATGTGAGGTAAAGATTGACCTTTGCTAAGGAAGGTGTAGGCCTGCAACATGACCAGCTATGGCCCACCCTGTTAGGAATTTTTAATCAGACCACTCTGTGTGGTTACATTTGGTCACAGAGCTTGTCAGGTCTATTACATACCCCTTTTCCATTCACAACCATGTGACTTTCATTTCATAGATGAGACACTCGGAATAAAACTGACTTGGCCAATGTCACACCACAAGTAAGTATGGCACTGGAACTTGAACTCTGTATTTAGACCTCCACATTCAGGTTCCTGCCTCTGCCCCATGGTGGATGGTGTGTTAATATCAGTAACTTCTGTGGTCCAAGCTGTAACTGTGAAAGGAACTGAATTCTATTCATTCCTAAATCATACACACTTTTACCACAGACCATCTGAAAAAAATACGAATAAATATACAAGTCATCATTAAACCTGCAAACTGCTGGGTGAACAAACTGCCAGGAGACTGAGTTGGAATAGTTCGAGTTAGAACACTTGGTTTGCTCACACCTAAAGGCCTCTCTAATTTGAGAGGTTTACAGTAGTGGAAGTACCTATTGCTACCACCTACAACAAGGGGAATATTGTTGCTACACAATCTGCAAATGAAGGACTGGACCATCATTAAAGTGTCTGTGGGTTGTTAAAGAACTTTCATTCTGCTAGAACCCTCAGTTCAGGGAACAAATTGTTCAGATTTTACATTTACCCTTATTTGTAAAATTTGCTTTATCAATGGTGAACTTTTTAAGTGAACCTGATGTTGTTGTGCACTCCAGACAGCCAAGCCACATTCCAAGTCCAGAGGACCACGGACTGGTGAAACCTGGTGATAATACCAGAGCAATCTTGATGCCTTAACATTGATTCCTAAACAAAGACCAGTGGAGGGAAGAGGCTGAAGTAGAGATAGGAAATAGAAGGAACATAAGTTACAGTGGATCCCCCCAGAGTCCCCTAAAAATGCTTTGAGAAAGAAAAAGGTGACTAGTAAGTTTATTTATGCTTTTTAAAAAGCACTGCCAATCCCGATTTATCAGTTACTGTCTTGTGACAATTTATTCATTGTTCACTGTTAGAAGCCAGAAGTTACATAGAAATGCATGATTGGTGATAGCTTCTCTATTTCAATATGGTATAATAGAGATAACACAGTGCCCAAAAGCTCTGCAGCCGACTTTTTGTCTGCTTTGTCTCCTTTCATTACTCTATCAGAATCTTCATTTAATATAATCCAAAAAAGCAAGGTAATTGCTTCACTTATCGGTTATCATCGCTCTCGCATACTTATCGTGTCAAAATTATTTATGTGGATAGGCCAGGTTGATCTTGCTGCATTCAGGAGCTTAAAATTTGAATAACTGTTCTGCCAGTTAGGTTATCAAAATTGCAGCATAAGCAATGAGCTTCTCTTTTCTGGGTGTTGGAGTAGGGAAAAGGAATAACCTCTTGGGTGTGCAGGTGGGAAGGGGAGCACTGGACTAGGGTGGCATCAGAGGAAAGAGGAAATGGCCACAGGATGAACACGGTACCTGGAAGGTTCATTGTGGCACTGTATGAAAAGTAAAAGAAACGAAGCCAAGTGGACACTGCCTTTTGGTGTTTGTTTGTTTCAACAATTGTCCACAGAATAAATAACAATTATTCTGAAAGGCAAGACAGACATTTTGACCTGGGCCATTAAATATACCCACATCTCCTGTATGATGCCCCACAGAGGAGTGTTTCCAAATGCATTTTCCTACTTATTAATAATCATTTTTCACTTGTCAAGTATTTTGCTGCCTTAAAGACATATTAAGCTAATGTAAAATGTGGCAGTTTTTGCAGTCTGGAAGTGAACATTTATTTCCACAAAATAACTTCTGTTATATAAGCCTTGTTTTGAAGCATCTAAGACTCTTTTTCTTTCACAAATATTGTTGGTAAAAAAAAAATTAGAGTGTTTATTCCAGGTCAACATCAGAAATCATGGCTGTATTAGGAGAGACTGGTTAAGCACATTTTTATTCCTGCCAAATCTTGTGCGCTCTCATAAAGAGAGTCTCATAACCAGTGGTGCCTCTATCCCAGTTCTTCCAGAGCCACCAATGCCCTCTCCAAATGTCTGTGGAGTTTGAGCCATCCTGACGCAGTGGGACCTTCTCATGCTCAGCTAGTCATTCTCATTTACAGTCGGGGAATGACTAGAACTGCTAGATGATATTCTCATCATTGTCTTTTTCTTTTAATTTGTTGGAGTGACATTGGTTCAGAAAATCATACAGGTTTCAAGTGTACAACTCAACAAAACATCATCTGCGTCATGTGTCCATTGTCCAAAGCAAAGTCTCTCTGTTCCCATTTATCCCCCCTTTGCCCACCTCCCCCTCCCCCCTTTCCCTCTAGCTATCACCAGACCGTTGTCTGTGTCTATGTTTTATATATATAAATATATTATATGTTATATTATATATATACATATTATATGTTATAAGATCATCTTGGGTTATGTGATAGAAATTAATATTTTTCAAATTATCTCAGTGTGACATATGGCCCCATTTATTTCCCCAGAGCCTTCCACACTAGTCACTAAGACTTAATATCAAAAGAAAAATTAAGCTTTGTCTGGATGAACTGTTATTTCTTACGGTAGGCCTGCCCCTGTATCACACTAATTCCTCGTGCGTGGTGGTTAGCTAAGGGGTTGGAAAGGTGTAAAAGAGAGCACGGGTCATGTTTGTGGTTTTCTCTTATTGCTGCTTGGTAAACTTCATGAAAACGGAATGAAGAATACTTGTTTAAATCCAGGGTTTGTATTACTTCTCTAGGAGCTACTATTATTCTAGAAGTTAAAACTAAAAACTAGATGGGTCTCATGATTTTTAAAGATCCTCGCCAACCCTAAAATTTCACTCATTTAAGATCTGACACACGGAGAATGTGTTAAAGAAAGGTTCACACCTGGGATAATAAGTAGTACCCCAGTTTCTGAGAGAGTGTCTGGTATCTAGTCTGCATTCAAATATGTGCTGGGTGAATGAATAAATTAGTGAGTAAAATCTTCCTCTAAACTTCAACTTCCAAAATGCCACTTAACAGTCTGCAGACACTGAGCACCACTACTGCTGAGCAAGCCCTGTCCGAGATTTACATATTAACCCTTTCTAGACTCTTCCTTGATCATTTGGCACATTATTTGTTGGCTCCTGTAACACTGACATACACTACTTTGTACTGTCATTATGAATACGCCTCTTTTACATCCTGTCTTATGCCGAAGTCAAGGATTCAAAGTACATATACATCCTAGTCTATGTACTTTGTTACCTACTCCATAATGACTGATGAAGTGTCTTGTACACATTAAATATAAATGTCTAATAAAATTTTATTTACTAACAAATACATGAATAAAATTAATATTTTCAATTTAATATCATACATCTCTGTTACTGGGAATATCCAAATGACAACATATAAGTAAAAATGGAGAAATGTAACCAAAATTACTTCTCAACATTGTATGAGGCATTTAAAAAAACCATCTGCATAGTAATTCTGCCTTAAGCTCACTCAGTTCCTTCACCTCTTTATAATGTGAATATCTGTTCACCAGTCATTCTAATGCTCCTTCCTAAACCAAAGTCAGAGTAAAGTAGGCAGGTTAGAATGTCAATGCATATATATTGAATGCTCACTCTAAATATATGAGAAAAGTAAATTCTTTTTACCTGAAATGCAGCTTGCCATTAATGCAAGCTGGCTATTGTTTATTCATTAACATATTTGCTCACCAAATATTTTTGACCAATGGCCAGTCAGTGTGCGGCTCCTAGGAGTGACGGATAAATAAGACAATTCTTCTGCCTTTGAAGAGTTTGAAGTCCAGTGATAAAGATCTATAAAAAATTATATAGTTTAAATCTGTATTTGTTACTTGTTAGTTGTGTGACCTTGGACAACTCGTATGTCTTCTCAAGGTCTCAGCTTCTTCAGCTGGTTAAATAAATATGATCATACTGAGGTCATGCCCCTGTGATGGGGTTGTTATTTCATGGTGCAGTTCCGGGTAGGTAACAGGCACTCAGCACATGTTGGTAATGTCTGAGTGTACAAAATACCAAGGAAGTAGAGAAAGCAGAGAACTGAGTCAAGATGTAAGGCAAGAAAGGTTTCACAGGAATCAGACTGGAAGGATGAGGAGAAATTTTGCAAGATAAGGAAGAAAAAGAAGTAGATTTCAGAAGTGGAAGCATTATACACAAAGGCCAGAGGTGTGAAAGGTCTCAGCAAATTTTCAAGTCAGTGGATGATGCTGCTTGGGCACTTTTATTTTTTGTTTAATTTAAATTATGTTATTGTTGTTCAATTACAGTTGTCCGTATTTTCTCCCCACCCCCACTCACCTCCTCTAAACCCACCTCCCTCCCTTGCTTCCACCCTCCCCCTTGGTTTTGTCCCTGTGTCCTTTACAGTAGTTCCTGAAAACCCTTCTCCACACTGTCCCCTCCCCCTCCCCTCTGGCTATTGTTAGATTGTTCTTGATTTCAATGTCTGTGGTCATATTTTGTTTGCTTTTTTCTTTTGCTGATTACGTTCCACTTTCAGAGACTCCTGATCTTTTTCTTCTAATTGTTATCTAAATAGTTTTTCTCCACTTCAAAAATGTGACAGTTTTCCTTCTTAATTAAAATGCCCTATATCAGCACTTGTTTTATTTTCTTTGGTTTGATTTTTAGGACAAGACTTAGGTTGTTGAAATCATTTTTAATTTAATTTTAAGTTCTACAGTAAGATAGCCACCATCATGTTTTTAGCGTATCTCTTACATATATATACCAAAGAAGGATTTGGCATCTGAATAATAACTTTATATTTTCAGTTTGATATACATCTGTGTTACTGGGAACATCTAAATGACAACATGGATGTGAGAAAAAATGAAAAAAGATGGCAAAAATACAGATGTCTTAAATTATGGAGATACTAGATAAGACATGGATTTAAATTCTATTAAATAAATAAAAATCCAATGTTTTTACATTAAAAAACATTTATCCAATTCTGAAGACTTAATGCTATGTTGGTATAATACATAAATACATTTTTCCTCCTCTCATTATTGCCATTACAGTATAAGACTGTCTAAAACTTATTTGGGTCAAGGTAATCAGTATGTACTGCTTTTTCGCTCTATAAAAGGTCATTAATTCTCAAACAAATTTTTATTGCCTTTTAAAAATAGGTGCTCTGTTGGATTTTTCCCAGTGATCTGGGGCCTTGCCAATCCTCCGCAGATCTTCACATGTTATCATTCTTGGCTCTGTGATTACATCAATTATTTTCTTGGCAAATCCGAGGTAGAGTTGGTCAAGCTCAACCAACATAAAATATGTAATACCCAAAGTAAATTGTAGGCTGGTTCAAATTCTGCTTTAAATTTAATTTTTATCTTAGTCTTCTTAGTTTAGGCACATCTCTATAGTCACTTTGTTTTATGATCACGCACTTTTATACACACATGGATCTGCCAAGAGGCTCAGTGAACAATTTAGAATCATCCAGAGCCCTTAACACTATTAAATCCCACTTGATCCACAAAGAATAATTAGCAAGGTCTAGGAAACTTGTATGGGAATTTACCTATTTACAGTTAGGTCTATCTGTTTGTGAACAGCCAGATGAGTATTAACCAGGGTCAGATAAGCATTTAGACCAATTCTAAGATAACTATATAGTTTCTAAGTTCAAGGTGATGGACAAGAACTACATTGCCTTCTCTCTAGTCCAAATTCCAACTGAAATGAAAAAACACATATAAAAATAAATAAATTCTTGGAAGCACTTGAATGAAACAAAACAGAAAAAGGGAGGAAAAAGGGAGATGACAGCAGACTAGTAAATTTGATGAAGTCTTAGATGATAGGAAGTAGATTGGGGTACATTGTTAGATAAACTCCAGCAGAGTAAATCACAACCCAAAATATAAAAGCTACATGGAAAAAGAAATGTAGCAGAGGTGGTGGCCACTTTTTTAAAAGATCTCTGGAGAGACTCCAGACAGGTACAGGTAGAAGTTGCTCAGTGACAACAATAAGGGTTTGTAACTAGACCATCATCAGAGCAGCTGGAATAGGTTATTTCTCTTTTTTCTCTGTATATGGAGCAGTTGGCTTATTTGGCAGTTGTGGTGCCTCTAGCCTGTTAATAAAAAGCCACTTGTCAGAAAGGTTCATCCTTTGACACAGAGCCTAGAAGCAGTCCTCCCATTCAGTACAGTGGCCTTTGGTTAAAAGGGTCCATTTGACCTAAAAAGATATTCATGCCAGCTATCTAAATTAATAAACATAGCCCTTTGTGCACAAATGTTAGTGATCAACTAAGGATTAACAGACATTTAAGAGAAACTAAGTAAAATAAAAAGTAAGACTAAGGTGAATAAATAATATTGATCACAAAAGAGTGATAATAGAAGGAATAAAAGAGAAAATTAAAGATTTCTACTAGTACCCTCAAAAGTTCAAGAATATACTCTATTTTTAGTATTTAAAAAGACTGCTATAAGTTTTTAAAAATAAAAAATACAATCATCAAAAAATTAAATACAATAGACTGAAAATAGCAGACAGAATCTAAGACTAAAATTTAATTTGCAATTAATAAAACTTCTTATAGTGGGAAAAGAAAAATATATAAGCAAGAAGCTATTTCAAGAAATATAAAGCCTCAGCACTCAAAATGTGGTCCACATACCAGCAGAATCAGCATCATTTATCTGATTAGAAATACAGATTGATTGAATCAGAGTTTTCATGTTAATAAGATCCCAAGATGAATTGTATGCATTAAAAATTTGAGAAACACTGATACAGAGCATAGATCCAAAAGGTCTAACACCTATCTAAAATGTGATTTAGAAGAAAGCAATATAAACAATGAAATAGTTGAAATAACTGAAAAAATAACAAAATAAAACTGATGAAGAAAGTGTTCTCAAACTGGAATAAATATCAGCCCCCAAACTGGTAAACACCGCAAAATATCAAGTGGAAAAAAAAACACTAGATAAATCTTTATAAAATTTCAGAACACTAAACATAAAGAGAAAAATTCTAAAAACTTTCAAAGAGTGGGAAGAACATGATTACTCAAAAAGTAATGATCGCCAGATTGGTATCAATGTCTTATCAAATCAACAGGGATTAAAAACTATAAAGCAACTTTAAACCTAGAATTTTATATCAAATGCAATTATAAATAAGATTTAAGTGAAGAATAAAGGCCTTTTTATGCAGGAAAGAACTTAAAATTTTTATGTTTCACCTACCTTTTCTGAAAAAAGTTTTGAGGATGTATTCCAGTAACATGAAAACATAATCCAAGAAAGAGAAAGAAAAGGAATCTAAGAACAGAGGTACAATGAAAGAAATCTCAAAATGAATAGTAGGCCAAATAAGTAATGAACATAAATTAGAAAGAATCCAGAGAACTTTATGGAAAAAAGATGTATATTAATTGGAGGTGGGTTGGGAATGGTAGTGTGAATGGGAAAAACAAAGTCATAGTGAAATATTAAACAACCTAAAATGTAAAATTATTTTGAGTAATTATTGATATATAATATATAATATAAAGTATTTTACTTCTTTATTATCATATTAATTAATAAACAAATAATATTACATATTAATTATATGGATTTTAGTGTTTGGAACTATATGTGATTATATTCCTTTCTCCATGTGCCTGGTCATACATGATTTTAGAGAAAGTAATATTCTTCATTTACATATATTGATTATTTCAGATTTTTATATTTTTAAATCAAACAATAGACAATTCATAACATAGATATAAAACTGGAAATGGTACAAATGTAATTATATCAATGTACAAGTATAAATTATTATAATAATAATGCTTACATATATTTTGCTTTAGACTGTAGAAATACAAAATACAATGGTTCAGCTGAGAGCAGTCATTGGAGAGAAGAAAAGAAAAAAGAATTGTAGGTATACTGATTTCTTCATCTAGTATGGGGAAATAGAGCCAGTTCAAAGCTAGTGACTGGATATTATAGGTTAAGAATAATATCAACTAGTAAAGATAATCAATAGAAAAGGTAAAACAAAAAACATTAACAACACCAAAATAAGGCAAAAACCTGAGAGAATGGAAAAAAGAAAGAGTATGAGTGTATGAAATTTTTCATCTTTCATCTGGAAATCAATAGATATTAGCTGAATGCTTAAGAAAAATAAAAAATACCATTATTTAGAAATATGATGGTAAGTATAAAAATAACTGAAAAGCAATCGAAGTCATCATTTTTGGAAACCTTTGGAGATCAGTAGAGGACAGTGAGGATAAATTTTATGTTTCATCCATTTCCTATCTCTATAAGTTTGAATATTTTAAGCATTATATATATAGTGTTTAAAAGTAAAAAGATTTAAAATTAAGTAATTTCAATGAGATACACAGTATGTATAATAAATATTCAGTTACCACTAAGAAGAATGAGAACAGAAATTTTACTATTAATTTGGTTGAGTCAGTACATTTTTGAGCATCTACTATGTGTGTGCTCTGGTGCTAAGCGCTGGGTCCACAACCCAGGGCCAGACAAACATTGCCCCTATCCTGATAGAGCTTACTGCCTACCAACAAAGACAGACATTAAGCAAATAATTACACAAATCATTGTTCAATATACTTGTGTTATGTGCTGTAAGGAATAGTGTATAATGAGAAAATATAACTGGAATTGAAACCTGGGAGACCAGGTTGCTTTGGGCAAAGTTGTGTAATAAGCAAAGTTTAACAAAATTTGATTTCTTGGTGCTAACATATAAAGGCTATATTGGATACACAAAAAACAACCAATGTGAGACAACTGCTTAACTAAAGGCAACTAAAAGAGTTCTCACTTAAGCAAAGTTCTATCCTTTATTCAATGTAACTCAAGTCAGAAATAAAAGCATTTACAGATTGTCATGGTTTTAAGTTTTCTGAACTTGAGAAATTTATCCCACAAATTAATCAAATCAGTTGAATTTTTTACAAAAAAAAATATGGAAAGCTGACAGTTCGGCAATCTGCTGTTAGGCTAGGTAAAGATCAACCCACTTTAACATTTGGGGATAAAAATGCTATTTCCAGAGATGTCAAGAACTTCAAGTTGTGAAGGAAGTAATTTGATCTCTTGCACTTAAAAACTATTTACTTACCCATTTCCATCAGCATTCACTCACATAAACTAAGTGTGAGGACCAGAAAGCATATTTTTACTCAACCTGTTTCCAACTGGGATATGGAATAGAGTGTGAGAGAGTAGTGGGTCTTCTGATGCGACCAGAAGGCTGGCCAGGCAGGGAGGACAGTCCTGAGTGAAGGAGGAGTCTCTTAGGGCACGCAAGGAGAGTACATTAAATAATTAGAAGACCATTTATAATTTAATAGAACTGTCATTACTGCCCCTTCAAAGAATCTGGGTTTCTCTCCTGTGCCATGTCAAAACTGAGATGGTAAAGCCAACTGTTGACTGCTGGGACCCCAGAATGGAAAACTCAGCTACATACAATGAGTCAGCACCTTTCCTTACACCTACCTATCTCTGTGATTCCTATGCCACACTCTGCACTCACACAGTCCCCAGCTTTCACACCCAGTGTTGATGCTTCTGGTTTGGCAACCTGTTGAACTCAACCATTTAGTTAGACTAGGAGTGCTGATTAGCACTTCCTGACTTGTTCCTTTGCAAAATATCTATTTCAACCCCAAAAGTCTATATGTACAGATGCACAGGATAAAATACATGGAAAGAGTTTATTCTTATGCAATCCAAGCAAAATCAAATACGCAAAAAGTTTTATCCACAAATAAGAAAGTTATTTCAACATGTACATTGTTCTTAAAATGATGAATGTAATAATATGTAAATCAAAGCCTTTTAACATAAAATAAAATCAACAGATACTAGGTTGCTGATGACCCCTATTTGTTCCCAATCTCAGAAATTTTGCCAAACCCATAGAAAGCTAAAGTTAGGACAATAATTTCAAAGAAGGTTAAATTTCAGATTGACTTCCTTGGGAAACCCAAAAAGAAACCAGTATTTATTTTTCAATGTTCCTTTTTTTTCTTTTGGGGAGATAGGGTGTATTTTGCTTTATTAAATTACTTCCAGTTTTATATTAATATTAATCATCCTTGCTTTGGAGAATGCCAGGTATTTTATAATAGTGCATTCCAGAATCATTTTAGAAACATATGTACAGCATTTACTACATGCCAGGACACTAAATGCTTCATATATATTAATTCATATAATCCTCAAACATCCTAGAAGATTGATATTCAGAGAGGTCATGCAACTTTTCCAAAGTCACACATCTAAATAAGTGGCAGCGCTGGCATTTAAACCCAAGCAGTCCCAAGAGTGCTAGTGTACAAAGCATAGCTTGTAAATAAATATCATATTTTTACTTTGACTTTCCTTATTGTTTCATCAACTTTTATCTTGAGACTTCAGCCTCAGGTGTCAGTAATTCCTTTACCTCTTGAACACTCTCTCTTCCCCTTGGCTCTACCTGCATTTCCGGCCTGCCTGTCAAACAGTTAATGATCTGCACACACACACTTACATGAACTAGTGGAGCTCAGCCTTTTAAAGAATCCTAGGGGAATCCTTTAAAGATCCTTCACAATATGAATAATCACCCCCTAATTTATTCATTTGTAAATTTTTGTTTTCATATCATAGATTTTCTTTAGGCAGGGCCAACCTGAATTATGTTTTTTTAGCTCCTCTCAGATGTGTCTGCATTGCTTTGAGACTTTGTGATCCAAGAAACCTGATGATTTTAACTTCCACAACAACCATTCTCCTTCTACAGTTTGTAAAAATGAAAGGTATGTAGCACAAAAAGTCTTTGTGAGGGAACAGTTCTCATAAAATGGAAATGTTAGCTCCTTTTACTAGCTTGGAATGCTTATTTTTTCAGACACAGGACAGTGAAAATAAAATTTAAGTATTCAGAATGTTATTTCTATTCATTTTAATTTTTTTCAGGCCAGACTCAGTTTCCATAGAAGAGAAACTTTTATATCAATTCACTTCTCACTTTAATGTCAAGAAATTTTCTGTTCTATATTCTTAGTCTTGTGAGTAAATATCAGCTATCCATGATTTCTATAATCACCACTTTCACTAATCTACCAGCTCTGAGAGTTCCACCCTTTTACAGGTTTAGTTTTCTGAGATCAACAACAGAACCAGACTAAAACATAACTTCGGGTACTTTGAGTAAAAACTAGAGATCCAGTAAGGGCAGACATTCCAAACTTGCCACCAAGTCAATCAATGATATGTGAATGCACAGCTTGACATTGGAAGCATATAATGGTTTTTGTCTCAGTTGCTGAACCCCGAGTTTTGATGTGGAATACTCACTACAAGTTCAAGGTTCAAATTGAGATCTTCTGTTGTAACATGAAACTTTCCCAATTAATGGCCAGCAGTAGAGACAAACATTAATGGGGATAACCTACTCGCTTTTCCCTGGGGTCTCTGAAACACATTTTCTAAACTCTTCCATGCGATCCAGATCATGTTATAGATTTGTTACCTTTGCAATACATTCGATTGAAACATCATAATTCTTTCCATGACAACAGTGTCTGATGTTACAGACGCCCAACCAGCAAGGTCAATAGTTGACAGATGGCTGTTGAAGCCATGCAATTCTATTTCTCGAACCATTCTAAAGAATGTGACTGGGAAAAGGTAGAACCTGGACTAAAACGCACCAAACAATAAAGAGCACAAAAATAATTGCTTGAAATTTAATGAATCTTTCTTTGATATGACAACCAATGCAAGAATCACTGAATTCACTTTCTCTCATAAAAGTCAAAACATTTTTAGATGGTGGCAGTTTATCTAAATTACTGGTTTTTCTCCATCAGTCTTTAGGCTTAATTTCATTTGCTTTTATGGATATGGTAACCCTTTTGAATAGCTTTTAACCTTTTAAAAGTCGCCTTGACCTGAAGAGCCTAAAATTTTTAATACAATATTGAATAATAAAAATTGAACAATTGAGTGCTTTTCTTACCAGCGGTCTGCGTTTGGTACACTAGGTCCTAGAGCAGAGTTTCTGTCTGAATAAAAAAATTAAAATACCTGTATGTAGCTTGATTTTAGCAGAAACCTTCAGCTCTGACCTCTGTTTCAGTGGCTCCATTGTTCATCCCGCCACCACAATATGCTGGCTTTCTCTCTTCCAGAGAAAGTGTGCTTTGTCCTGCAGCACATCAGCTTCCAAGGGCTCTTACTTCAAGTGTCCAGCTCATGATTATGGTAAAGGTAAAAAATCCTCCGCATACAATTGTCTCTTTCAATCACATATCATGTAGATAACTTCATGGCTGAATGTTACAAACCAAGACTTTTGTTTGCTTTGGTTTGTTTCCTCACAATAGTCTCTGGGGCATTTTATATATAGTGTTTATTAAGATGCAGGACAAGATGATCCACAAATGAAATTAACTTAAAAAAATTGTCTTGTGGTATTTAATTACAAAATTAAAAGGAGAAAAAGAAATGTGGCATTCCTGCCAGCCTGTGAGAAGGGGCAGCCCCCCAGCCCAATGCCGGCCAAGGTGGGCTCATGATAACAGGCAGAGGGAGAGGAGGCCCTTCCTGCATCCGGAGCAAGGAAGACCTATTGTTGGGAATGTCAGTCAGCTGACATTCTGCCTCCTGCTCTCTGTATCTGAAAGGGGATCTGCATTTTCTGAGCCAGTTGGCAGCCTGCGCCACAAACAGCAACGCACTGCAGGCCCGCTGTATGGACTGTCACCCCGTGATAAGTGTGCCAGCTCAGTGGTGCAAAGGTTTTCAGATACTCTCCCCTGGGCTATCATTCTCCTCCTCCTCTTCCCCTCTCCCTCTCACACAGTGAGCATCGGGCTCACTCCTCAACATAGTCACAATAACCCATCCCGGCCAGTGAGGCTTAAAATTGAACCATGGTTCAGGGGAGCAGTAGGTTCTCCCTGCAAGCACCCTAATGTGTTCAACAACCATGCCAGGTAGCGCTCTCCCTTCTCAGAATCAACTACTTATGGAGACCATCTGTCAATGAAAGTTAGTTTTTATGCAAGTCCTCTAACCTAACATTTGAAGGATAAACAAACTTGTACTTATTTAGTTTTCCTTAACAATAGCATCTCCCTAAATGTCTTCTCTAGATGCCTGCTTTGACTGTAGGCGAAAGGAGTCCAGGGTGGGAGCCTCTCTGGTGACTGAGAGTGTACCTCCAATAGGATAGTGCGTGTGCGGCTCAGGCTTGCCATGCCGGGCTCTTTAGATGGATGGAATTATTTCATTTGGCACCATGATTGCCTCAAATGATACATATTTTCAGAGAGAGAAACACTGCAAAAGTAAACTCGAACCAATAGGGACATTTATTCTCCAGGCTTAAAATTAATTTCCTGTATTTCTCTGGGTTAAAAAAAATCTATTGGAACTGCAACCTTATGAGAAGAAAAATCAGAAACTATTTCTTCTACACTGAGCCTAGTATCAGATGAAATGGAAATGTAAGGATTTCCTTAGCTTTAACCCACCGGAATTCTGCAGCTGAGAACTGAGGTCTGCAGGCTGTTTTAGGTTAAGACCTTGCTCCACTCCATGTTAGGTAATCAGATGTCATTTAGGCAAAATAAATGGGAAGTACTCAGGGAATCAGAAGAGGTGAAAGAGCAGAATCTGGTTTGGATAAAAGTTTAATTCTTCAGTTCCAAGAAGCAGAGCCCTTCGAAGACGGTGAGCAAAGTCAGACAGGAGTGGCGGAGTAATGAAGATGGATGCAGCTTGTTATCAGCAAGCCGTTTACTAGGGCTTGACATAACCTTAAACATTGCAGATAGCTCAATGGCACTTGCCACTAAAACCCTAATTAATGAATAGCAGGCCCTAAATTAACAATGTGCATTTACAGATGAATTCTGGGCACTCATTAAATGATGTTCAAATACTAAGCAGCAACTGTTGGCTTATTCCTGCTGAACTGCTCCATCCACTGGGTGTTTGGGAGGAGCTTCCACCAGGGCTTTCTTGTCTCAGAGGCCTGGAGACCAGCTGTGGAACAGAAAGGGACACATTCTCCAGGGGGACCGGGCGGAGAGAAGAGAGCTCAGCTTTGAGTGGTGACACCTGTGCTGCCAGTTAGAAGGGATCAGAAACAATCTCATATTTAGCTGGTGCTGCCAATAAAAGTAAAAAAAGAAAAAAAAATTTGAATCCTACCCAACTCTACCAAGGACAGAACAAGACATTTCAGAGAGGGGCCCCACACTGCACTTTCGTGGGCAGGCTGGAATGTTCTCTGGGGGTGGAGGGTTCAGACAATACACAGATCTGTTTGTCAAAAGCTTCATTAATAAACAATTAAGGGCTTGCAGTGAGGGAGCAGGGGTCCGAGGAGTGCATGCACGGTTCCTAACTGCTCCCTGCACGGAAGGAGAGGCCCAGCCCAAAAGCTGAGGCACAATGGCCAGAGCCAACCGAAGACTGCTTTCTGCAGCAAACAGTAGCCAAGCTAATTATCGAACTCCTTCTATTGGGGCAGGTGGGGGGCGGGTTCTTCTTGATTTCTAAGAATAAAACAGGGAGCTGTGGACTTGTAAGGTAACAAGGATGTGGCTCCCAGGTGGGAAGGTATATATGTGACTATTAAATAATATCACCTTCAACTTGCACAGAAGTTAAATAAAGACAGAAGCCAAGTATGAGTAAGAAATTGGAAAGTAAATTAAGTGGAAAAGAAACATTTTTGAAACTTTTGTGCAAGGTGGCAATAAAAGAGGTTCCTGCAGAGCTATGCTGAGGAGTGGAATGGATTTAAGGGGAGAGATGTTCAGGAAACATCTCCCTTTGAGTCCTGTCTGCTCCGGCTTGAGTCCTCATGCAGGGCCCTTCTGTCGTGAGGGGAAAGCCTCCAAGGTTTATAAGCGGTCACTCTCCGGAAGCATCCATGCTAAAGAAAGCACAGCTGCCTGCCCGCTGAGGGCACAGGGCAGAAGTTGTGTAACAGCCCGGGCAAATTCCCCACATTGCAGTGCCAAGGTCCATGTATGGTCAAAAGCAAAGGCATTCTCTTGTTTCTATGGATCATTCCCACATCAGGCTTTTCAGACTTGGATTTGTGTATGTTCAGGGACAGGGTGTTCCCATGGCCCCTTAGAGGCAGTATAAAAGCAAGCCAGTTTGCCAAAGGAGAAAAAAATAACGCTTAGTTTTGAAATGCCAAAGGGAGTTTTGTTGAGGCAGGGGCTAGGGTCTGGGGTGCTGTACTCTGCATGTCTGCCACCTGAATATTCCGAAGTAATTAATGGGTGGGAATTGAACTAAGTGGGGGAAAACAGGTGTTTCTCTTTTCCCCAGGGCATTTCTCATTTATTATATATCTAGTCAAAAGTTTCTTTTTTGAGCAGACGTTGTCACATACAGCTAAACAGAAGCTGTGTTTAAAAAGCACCCTAAGCAATCATTTTAAGAGCTGCCCTCATTCCACATTGTGTGACTGAATACAAATCCTTTATTCTTCCCAGTTTGATGATGAGATGGAGATTTAACCTCTGCTTGCCATCATTATCAGTTCACTGAGTTTCTGAGTCTAAACCGCAAAGCTCCTGACAATGTAAGTTCCTGGATGTTTGCCCTTGCCCCACTCCCTGCCCCCACACCCAAAGCAGTCCAACTACAGAGCTTACTGGGAGAGGAGAAGATCAATGGGAAACAGTTTCTCATTACAACATTCCCCTAAATTTCTCAGAGCTCCATCCATGGGATCTCTAGTCCCAGTGGTCATACAATTAGGGGGGGAAAGAGGAATTCAGAAAATAAAAGAGAATGAACAAAGGGCAGACGCAAATCACAGCATCTTTCTCTGCCTCCGTTAAAGCGGCATAGCCCAGCTCATTGTAGCATATGAGTGTAGGCTGCATTTCCTTGGGTTTCAAAAGTCTGATGGTTCAATGAAAAATGTATGCCACAATGAAGCAACAAAAGAACTATCCATTTTGGAACCATCACTGGCAAAATTTCAAGATTCCCTAGCCCATTTTCTGATTCAAAGGTCCCTGGGGTATCTCATATGTGTCCAAAATCACTGCAAGTGTCCTCTGCTTCTGCTTTATAGCAATTTCTCAACTTTCTCTGTCACTCCTGACTCCCAGAATGACTCTCCAGATGTTTTAATTGACATCAATGTTCAAGCCAGATATTTCCACCCTGACAGTCTTTTTTAAAAGTCTGACCTTGGCCTATAGAAGTTTTCCTGGACCTGCATAAAAGGAACCCATTCTTTCCCAGTCCAACATATTACCTAGGAAGTTAATTCATTGGAGAAGCTTACTCCTTGGGGGACAAGTCATCAACCTCCAACCTGGCAACTATTAATTCTCTCCTCTGACCAAAGAGAGTTTCACCAGCTATTCATACCAGTCAGATTGTCATGTTGAGGTAAGCTCACATTGGCTGACTATACAGTAGAGGCCCTCACTCTCAGATCCTAAAATAAACATATTCAGGTGAAATAATTTTAGCAAAAGTCTCACTACTACACACAGGATAATGTATTAACTCAAATGTTAGCCTTATCCTGTAGTACTAGTGCTTTTGCAGGACTGCCTCTTGTATTTAGTTCAAACACAACAGAACTCTATTTCACACACACACACATGCACACACATGCACACAACCAGAATGGTGCTCTTTCAAGTAAGGATCCAGAGTTTCAGATTCACTCCATCTTACAGCTCTGTTGTCCTCAACACATGGTACCCAAGGCCACCATGCCCTTTTGCATCAAACTGAAAGGAGGGGAAAGATATGTATATACATTTCTTAACCTCTTTGACTAAGCATCAACACACTGTGTACAAGCAATTGCATAACTTCAGTGCCAAGGTCCTTGTACAGTCAAAAGCAAAGACATTCTCTTGTTTTTCTATGGATCATTCCTACATCAGGCTTTCAAACTTAGATTTGTGTATGTTTAGGAACAGAGTGAAAACCAATTTCATAATTCCTCCTAGATATAAGGGGTAGAGAGCTGAAAATATTGTAAAGCAATAATTTTATACCTTGGAAAAGGAAGCACAAATGTTGAGGAGAGCCAGACATCTCTGCCAGAACATGAGACTAATATATATTTTAACCCAAGAACTATAACAATATATATTTAATTTCAGTTTTCCCTTTTTTTGCTTACTTATATTTCAGGTACCTTATTCCGTTTAGATCTTACCACAAACCTAAAATGAGCCAGGTCAGATATTATCACTCTAATTTAAAAGACAGAAAGTAAAGAAACAAGATATTTTCTGAAGAATAAACATGAGCTGAAGAAGATGATGTCAGCCCTGGCTGGTGTGGCTGTCTGTTGGAGCATTGTCCCATACACTGAAAGGTTGTGGGTTCAATTCCCAGTCAGGACACATGCCTAGGTTGCAGGTTTCGTCCCCAGTCAGGGAATTTACAAGAGGCAACTGATAGATATTTCTATCCCACATCAATCTTTCTCTCCCTTTCTAACCCTCCCTTCCCCTCTCTCTAAAATGTCCTCAAGGAAGAAAAAAGAGTTATCAGTGGGAATGGCAGAATAAGGACCTCTAAAAATCTTCTCTTACATAAAAAGAAAAAGAACAAAAAGCAAAAATTATCAAAATCAAAGGTTTAAGAGCTCTGGAAATTAATCAAAGGCTTGCAACAACAAATATTTATTCAATATTCTTCATAAGAAAAGCAAGCTTCATGGTATTATAACTTCCCTATTTCCATCCACTGCTCCTCAGTGCTGATATGAACTTGAAAACCAACAGCCTCACAATTGCAGTAAATATCTATCTGCAGCTTAGCAGCCACTAGAGGTTTTCCAAAGAACTGCTATTATTTGACCAGTTCGGTTTACTGGAAACTGTCACTTGAAGAGTTGTCTTTATTTGACCTGATTCAGAACTTACTTCATGTGAACAGTCTTTTCCTTCAAGGTGTTTACCAAAAACAATCAGTGGCAATTCTATAACATTGTAGTTCCCTGGGGCAGCAATAATAGTTGGGGAAACATAAAGCTAAATAAAACACATAAAAGAAAAGGCTTGAGAATAAAAATGTTTATTGAAGCCTTAAAAATATCTGACATATTTTGGGAAATCTAGAAATCCATGTGGATGTATGGAGTTATACACATGCTCAGGTAAAACCTGAGAAGGCTCTAAACTCATCTCAGGCTAACCTTGTACAAAAACAAGAAGCTAAGGCTTAAGCATATGGTAAACTCCAACCTAAGTGTTGGAGATGTATCCTAATCCAAACACACAGCCCTTCAGCAAAGACTGGAGACTTATTGGCTCCAAGAATTTAAGAAAACATCTTTCAAATCATTAGCTTACCACCAAGTTAACTGAGCAAATATCTCAATGGTTAAACATGATAAAAAAAGAAATACAGTTTAAATAATTAGTTCAAGAAAGCCACTAAACAAAATCAACTAATTATAGGATGAGAGAAAGAGGGACTGAATTCTAGAGCTGCCACTGATATTATTTTAAATGTCCACTTTTCAAAAAAGATTATGAGACATTCAAAGAAACAGGAAAGTGTGGCCTATACATAGTGAAGAAAATCAGTCAAGAGAAATGGTCCCTGAGGAAATCAAGTGTTAGATTTACTAGAAAAAGACTTGAAATCAGCTATTTAAAATATATTCAAAGAACTACAAGGCACCACATCTAAAGAACTAAATAAAAATAGAATAACACAAATAGAAGTTCTGGAGTTGAAAATTATCATAAATGAAATAAAAGATTCACTAGAAGGGATCAGCATCATCAATATAGGTTTTGAACTGGCAGAACAATCAGTGAATTTGAAGACAGGTCAATTGATATTACAAGGTTTGAAGAACAGAAAAGAAGAATGAAGAAAAATGAAAAGTCTCATATACTTGTTGCACATCAAGAATGATACTAATGCATGCACAATGGAAGTCCCAGTAAGTGAGGAGTGAGAGAAAATGGCAGAAAGAATATCTGAGGAAATAGTGGTCAGAAACTACTCAAATTTTATGAAAAACATTAATCCACACATTCAAAACACTCAATGAACTGTAAGTAAAATAAACTCAAAGTTATTCATGTCTACATTTATATTAATCAAATTATTGAAAGACAAAGAGAAAATCTTGAAAGCATCAAGAGAGAAGTGATTCATCATGTGCAAGCAATCATTAAAATTGACATCAATTAACATCTGTTTTCTTGTCAGAGACCATGGAAGCCAGAAGGCAGTGGGATAACATATTCAAAGTGTTGAAATAAAAGGCTTCTTAAGCAAGAATTCTATATCCAGCTAACCTATCTTTCAAAAATAAAAGAGGCAATTAAAACATTCCCAGTTGAACAAAAACTGAAAATTTATCACTAGCTGACCTGACCTATGAGAAATACAGAAGGGAATCCTTCATGAAAAAATGAAAGGACACTAGACAGTAAATAAAGCCCATCTGATAACAGCATAATTTACAATAGCCAAGTGCTGGAAGCAACCTGAATGCCCACCAGTATATGAGTGGATCAAAAAACTGTGGTATAGGTGGGGCCAACATAGAGGCATAGGTAGATATACTTTGCCTCCTCACACAACCAAAACAATGACAACAAATTTAAAAACAAAAACAACCAGAACTGCCAGAAAATCTAACTGTATGGATGTCTGACAACCAAGGAATTAAAGAAGAAACATTCATCTGGACTGGTAGGAGGAGTGGAGGCGGACACCTGGGGTGGAAAAGACTCATGGTAAGGTGGCAGCTGATGGACCAGGCGAGGCAGTGGCTAGCAGATTGGGTAGTCCCACATTTGTGTGGAGATAAACTGGGACAAACAACTGGGCAGGGAGATAGGCCACGCAAACAGGTTTCCAGTATGTGGAAATAAAGCCTCAAAGCCTCTGACTAAAAAAACCTGTGGTGGCTGAGGTGGTGGGAAAAACTCCCAGACTCACAGGAGAGTTTGTTGGAGAGATCCACAGGATCCTAGAATGTACACAAGCCCACTCACCCAGGAACCAGCACCAAAAGAGGCCAATTTTCTTGTGGGTAGCAGGGTGAGTGACTGAAAGCCTGCAGAGAGCCTAGTAAGCAGCATTGTTCCCTCTCAGGCTCTTCCCCCACTTACAGAGCCACAACACAGTCAAGTGCGTTGCCCTGCCCTGGCAAATACTTAAGGCTACACCCCTTACTACGTAATAGGCATTCCAAGACAAAAAAAAAAAAAAAAATGTCCCAAGTGAAAGAAAACATCAAAGCTCCAGAAAAAATACAACTAAGTGATGAAGAGATAGCCAACCTATCAAATGCACAGTTCAAAACACTGGTAATCAGGATGCTCACAGAAATGGTTGAGTATGGTCACAAAATACAGAAAAAAGTGAAGGCTATGAAAAGTGAAATAGGCCCTGGTTTGTATAGCTCAGTGGATTAAGAACAGGCTGTGAACCAAAAGGTTGCCAGTTTGATTCCCAGTCAGGGCACATGCCTGGGTTGCAGGCCTGGTCCCCAGAAGGGGGTGCACAAGAGGCAACCACACATTAATATTTCTCTCCCTCTCTTTCTTCTTCTCCTCCCCTCTCTCTACAAATGAATAAATAAAATCTTTAAAAGATAAAAGAAAAGTGAAATAAAGGAAAATATACAGAGAACCAACAGTGATGGGATGGAAACCAGGACTCAAATCAACAATTAGGACCAGAAGAAAGAACAAAACATTCAACTGGAACAGAATGAAGAAACGATAATTCAAAAGAATGAGGAGAGGCTTAGGAACCTCCAAGACAACTTTAAATGTTCCAACATCCACATCATAGGAGTGCCAGAAGGAGAAGAGGAAGAGCAAGAAATTGAAAACTTATTTGAAAACTGAAGGAGAACTTCCCTAATTTGGCAAAGGAAACAGATTTCCAGGAAGTCCAGGAAGCTCAGAGAGTCCCAAAAAGTTTGGACCCAAAGAAGCACACACTAAGACACATCATAATTACATTAGCCAAGATTAAAGATAAGGAGAGAATCTTAAAAGCAGCAAAAGAAAAAAAGACAGTTGTCTACAAAGGAGTCCCCATAAGACTGTCAGCTGATGTCTCAAAAGAAATCTTGCAGGCAAGAAGGGGCTGGAAAGAAGTATTCCAAGTCATGAAAGCCAAGGACCTATATCCAAAATTCTCTATCCAGCAAAGCTTTCATTTAGAATGGAAGGGCAGATAAAGTGCTTCCAAGATAAAGTCAAATTAAAGGAGTTCATCATCACCAAGCTGTTATTATATGAAATGTTAAAGGGACTTATCTAAGAAAAAGAAGAAGATCAAAAATATGAAGAATAAAATGACAACAAACTCACAATGATCAACAACTGAACCTAAAAAAAACAAAAACATAAATAAAAATGAACTAAGCAAACAACTAGAATAGGCACAGATTCACAGAAATAGAGACCACATGGATGGTTATCAGCAGGGAAGGGGAGAGGGGAGAATGGGGGAAAAGGTACAGGGAATAAGA
This sequence comes from Tonatia bakeri, assembly GCA_004024845.1. Classification (NCBI taxonomy): domain Eukaryota; kingdom Metazoa; phylum Chordata; class Mammalia; order Chiroptera; family Phyllostomidae; genus Tonatia; species Tonatia bakeri. The sequence continues at coordinate 50,287 of PVIA01003050.1, read as the reverse complement.
AGCATAAATGCTAGGTACAAAATAGACAAAGAATAGTATAGGAAATGTGAAGCCAAAGCACTTATATGTATGACCCGTGGACATGAACTAAGGTGGGGAATGATGGTGGGAGGAGGGGAAAAGGGTGGAGGGGAATAAAAGGGAGAAAAAAAAGGGACAACTGTAATAGTATAATAAATAAAATATATTTTTAAAAAACTGTGGTACACTTACACAATGGAATACTGTGCAGCAGAAAGAACGAAGGAGCTCCTACCCTTTGTGACAGCATGGATGGAACTGGAAAGCATTACGCTAAGTGAAATAAGCCAGGCGGTGAAAGACAAATACGATATAATCTCACCTATCAGTGGAACCTAATCAACAAAACAAACAACAAGCTAAATATAACCAGAAACATTGAAATAAAGAACAGTAACTGGCAGTAACAGAGGGTAGTGCGGAGAGGGATAATGGGGGGAAATAGGGGAAGGTCCATCAAGGAACACGTATAATGAACAAAGCCAAAGAGGATAGGATCACAGGTGGGAGGTGGGGATGGGTGGGGCAGGCAGCCATGGTGGGTGAAAGTGGAGACAACTGTACTTGAACAAATTTTTAAAAAACTATAAAAATTATTAAAAGTATAGAAAAATGTAGATTTTTCTATTAAAAAAGAAATGGAGAACACGGGTGAAGACAAATATAGGTAAATATAAAGACATAAATATATTTTCTATTTCTAATTGTTTTCTCCTATAACATTTAAAATACAATTACATAAAGCAATAATTATAACTATGTTGGTAGACAAATAATGTATAATGGTGTCATTTGTATAAAAATCATATGACAAAGGAGAGAGGGGTAAATGCATCTGGCAAAAAGTTTTTATATACTATTGAAATTAGGTTGGTATTAAAACAATAAATTGTGATAAATTATTATATCAATTGTAAAAACCATGGAAAATATTTAAAAATAACCAAAATATATAGTAAAAGGGACAGGGGGGTTAAGATGCCACACTACACTTAACACAGAAATTGTTACTACAAAAATTCACAGAAACAAAATAGACATGAAATACAGAAAACAATTAGAAAAATGGTAATCCTGCCTTATGAGTTAGTACATTAGATGTAAAAGAATTAAACTAAGATTGGTATAATGAACTTTTTTTAAAAAAAATGATCCACCTACATGCTGTGTACAAACAACACTTTGGATTGAAATGTGGAAATAGTTTGAAAGTAAAAGTATGCAAAAGAATATACTATATAAATAGCTACTGAAGAAAGCTTGAATGGCTCTAATAATATCAGTTAAAATAGAATTTAGGACAAATGTTACTACAGAAAAAGAAGGACATTTTAGAATGATAGAAATATCAATCCACTGGGATGTCATAATTATAAACATAAATGCACTTATCAACAGAAACCAAATTCCATAAAGTAAAAGTATATTTCATTTCATTTTATAGCTGAATAATATCTAATGTATGGAGACACATTTTGTTTATTATGTAACAGATAAATCTTAAAACAGTATGCTCGGTGAAAGAAGCCATACACAAAAGAGTGCATACTGCACAGTTCAATATATATGAAATGTCCAGGGTAGGCAAAGCCATAGATATGGAAAACAGATTCATGATTAGAGGAGTTAGGAGATGGACAAATAAATAGTGATTAATAAGGAGTACAGGGTTTCTTTTGGGGGTGATAAAAATATTCTAAAATTAAATAGTGATGATAGGTGCACAGCCTTTTGACTATAATAAAAATTACTGGATTATATACTTTACAAGTGTGAATTTTGTAGTATGTCATTTATACCTCAATTAAAAATTACGACAAATTTTATGTTCTCCACCTCTCTCTCTCTGTCTGTTTCTCTCTCTCTCTCTCTCTCTCTCTCTCTCAAATACACACACACACACCATGGATTAGAAATGAGTGAAGATTTGATTGTAACTCTGCCTAACAGTAAGACTTTTTATGTTTGTTTAATATAGGGTGGAGCAAAAGTAGGTTTGCAGTTGTTTATATGGAAAATCATAAAATAATAAATCATAATACAAGAATAAACTCTATTTTTCATACTTACAATTGTGAACCTACTTTTGGCCCACCCTATACATGATTCATCTTCACCTAAAATAAATTAAAAAAAAAACAAAACACTAAAATAGCCTTTGTTTGGTTAGTTAGAGTGTTGTACCATACACCAAAAGGTTGCAGGTTGACTCCCAGTCAGGGGACGTACCTAGGTTGTGGGTTTGATCCCAGGTCAGGGCGCATACAGGAAACAACCAGCTGATGTTTCTCACATTGATGTTTCTCTCTCTCTCTTTCTCTCTCTCTCAAATCAATAAACATATCTGAAGTGGGGGGAAAGTGCTAAAATAGTTCAAACATTTTTGCAAATTTTATTAACCATTATCCTAAAATAATTTTGTTTTGACTTTGATATTTATATTTTAGTGCTGTATAACAAATATCATAAACTTAATGGCTTAGAACATCACTAATATATAATCTCATGGTTTTTATGGGCCAGAAGTCTAAGAACGGTGAGTTGAGTCTTCTGCTCAGTATCTCATCAGGATAAAATCAAAATGGCAGCAAGGGATGAAGTTTCATTTGGGGCTTTGTGTCCTCTTTCATGTAAATTGATTTTTGAAAGAATTCAATTGCTTGAGGTTGTGTGACTGAGTTCTTCAGCTCCTAAAGGCTGTCTATGTGGCCCCCTCCACAACATGGAAGTTTGCTTCTTCACAGCTAATAGAAATACATTTCTGTTCCTTCTTCTGATTCTGATTTTTAGACCCTCTTTTAAATGACTTTTCTAATTAGGTCAGTCTCACCCAAGATAATTCTCCTTTTGATTAACTTAAAGTCAACTGATTAGGGACCTTAATCACATTTTTTAAATTTATTCACCTTTATCATACCATATAATCTAATCAAGGGAGTGACTCTTCAAATTCACACTCTAGGGGAGAGAAATACACATTACATAGGTTATTGGTGTTCTCACATAATTCTGCCTACCATAGATTGTTCCATGTATGCCACTCAATATGAACCTTGTTAAGTTATAAGCATGTACAAGCATGATTAGTGTTTGGACACCACTTGGGGAGACCTGGTCAAGCTACACACCATCAGAGCCAGACTCAACTTACGCATAAGACTTAACAATAGCTCCCAACCCTGGCAACTTGTCAGAATAATCTGGAAATCCTTGTATTTCAACTTCTAGAAATTCTGGTTCAATATAGAAGTTACAGTTAACCTCCTCCACCACACCACCACATGCACACACACACACACCTATGTTTTTGAAAAGTTCAGATGAACAGCAAGATTGAGCTTCCTTAAGACTCCGCAAGCCACAATTAATTGAGAATAAAACAGTACTATGAGTAAACTTTATGCTGACTTGCTACATCATTAAATTTGTATACATATATAACGAGCTTACTTAGAGCTCCAATTCCCCCTCACTTTTTATTTGTAGGGGGAAAAGCATAGCATAGAAAAGGAAAGCTGTGGTTTAAAAAATCAGACATACTTGAATTCAAATCCCCACTCCACTTGTAACTTGTTTATAATCTCCACCAATACTTAAAATCTGTCTCCTTTCCCCATCCATAGAGTGAGAACATCCTTACTCATCCCATTCACCTCTCAGGAGGATGATGAAGATGAAAAGGACTGGCAAACTCTTCTAAACATGTGTTGCTAGAGGAAAATTGGAGCCTTTGTTCTTCAGTTCCCTTGACTTTTGGACTGCAGCAATTCCTTGGCTATGCCCTGGGGACATCCTGGGAGAACTAGTCCTCCTGTCCCATATTTTGGAAAAGGGAGGAAGAGTTTCCTGAAAGAGGGCTGCTAGGAAGCCTGCCCCCTTTCCCAAGGGCTGCCTTCCACTCTCTTTGTGAGATCTGCTTGACGGGAAATAACCATACATCTGCACACAGTGCCAGTTGTCTGTAGGTGGAGGGGAAATTTTTAATATTACATAACAGCCCTCCCTCACACAGAATTACACATAAATTGGGCATGCGTGACCAATTATAGCACAAAATACCGCTTCTGCACCCACCTCAACATACTTCCTCTGCACCCGCCCAGGCAGCCATGATTTGTAACCACTCACAACCAGCTCACTGGCATTGGCTTACCCAGCCCCTTGTACTCAATACTTCACTCCTCCCACCAGTGGGAGAGGTTAGGAAAGGCAGGATGTGGCCTAGCATGAATGGAAAGAGAAGTAAAGAATTCTCCATGAAAACAGGACTGTTAACAACTGAGCCTTTATCTTCTCAAACTTGCAAATAATATCTGTTTTATATCACTTAAAAATTTATTCAGAGCATGAAGATAATGTATGTCACATGTAGTTTGTAATCGTGTGGTTTAATGGCAAGATCTCAAAGTGGGTCAAAAAAATGAGGAGGGAGTAATTTTCATTTCCTCAAACCTTTTTCCATGTGCCATATTGTCCTGTTATCATTATTTGTGCACATGTAAATCATCCTCTTGGACTCTGAGCTCCTTCAGAGAAGGGATTGTCTTGTTTATTCAAAATTTTGGCTTTTACTAGAATAAGAACACTGATCTGAAAGACAGGAGGGTATGGAAGCTAGACTCTGGTTTATAGCTATATCTCCAGCACTTTCTTCCAGGGTCTGGTGCAGATATTTGTTGGATAAATGAATAAAAAGTGCTGGTGTGAGTTAAAATTAGGCAAAATTTTATTTGACCAAGTGAAATGGCTCTTGTTTTTATCTTTAGGAGAGAAGCAAGACTGGCTGAAGGTAAGGTTCAGAGTCTTTGAGATGCCCTCTCTTTATGCCCTTTGCTTACCCTCTCCCTTGCCCTCTCTGCCTCTCTGCTCCGATTCTTTGCACCTCAGCACATCTCACATTATCTTATGACTGCTCAAAGCCTTTGTCTTAGAGTCTGGTCCAGGTTTCCTTATTTAAGCTCCAAAATTGCCTTCATTTTTTAGCCCTTTCCATTTACCACCTCCCCATTTCACTTCTTGTCCTGAAAGGTCATAGCAAAATTGAGAAACCACACCACGCATTGTATGAAGCATATAGCTCTCCCTGTATTTTTGTGTCCTGTTTCTTGAGTGTCTTCTCTACCAGGACCCCAACTTCTCTCCCCCAAAACCTCTATAGTCCACTCATTATCACTACTTCTGCCTTTTGTCATTGACTACTTACAACCTGTCTTCCTGGAGGAATATTATTTGAGTCAGTGTTCTCCAAAGAAGCAGAAGCAACAGGATGTACATATAGAAAAAGATTAATTATAAGGAACTGGTTCACATGAGTATGACTGCTGAGATGTCCCAAGATCTGCAGTCAGAGAGCAGGGGACCCAGGAAAGCCGATAGTGTAGTTCCAGTCCAGCCTGAGTCTGAAGGTTCGAAAACCAGAAGAATTAATGATACAGTTTCAGCTGCAAGATTGGAAGGCTTGAGACCCAGGTAGAGCTGGTGTTTCACTTCAAGTCTGAGGGCAGGCAAAAGCTGGTGTCGCTCTTTGAAAGTGGTCAGGCAGGGTGCATTCTCTCTTACTCAGGGCATAGCCAACCTTTTTGTTCTATTCAGTTCTTTGACTGACCAAGTGAGGCCCACCCATATCAGGGAGAGCAGTCTGCCTAACTCAGTCTCATAATTCAAATGTTAACCTCATCTAAAACACCCTCATAGACACCCAGAATAATGTTTGACCCAATATCTGGGTGCTCTTGTGTCCCAGTCAAGTTGACATGTAAAACTAATCATCCCAGGTAAAAACTTGTCACCTTAACCACCTGCTAAATTTTCATTATTTTACCTTATTGTTTCTCTGAGGTATCTACTTTTTTTTTTCTTACAGGAATGTCAAACTCATTTTCACTGGGGGCCACATCAGCCTCATGGTTGCTTTCAGAGGGCCAAAATAATTTTAGGACTGTATAAATGTGACTACTCCTTAACTGTTAAGGAGTTGAAATTACATTCAGCCCTTTGAAGGCAACTGAGAGGCTGATGTGGACCCCTGTGAAAATGAGTTTGACACCCCTGTTCTAGAACTTAAGGTGGCACCCCAAAGCATGTGCTGTGAAATGAAAGAAGTTCACTGTCCCCAGCCTCTGCCTCCTCTCACTCCCCAAGCCTGAGGCACTAGAACTGGCTTCCCACAGGACAGCACCTCCCTAATAAGTCCTTAATGCCTACAGGGAAGAATTTGTGGGAACCACAACCTTGTTTTCTTCTCCTTCTGCTTACTCTTCAACCTATAAATGTTGACTTTGTGCCTAAAACACATTCACCTTTTTTATTTGTGTAACTCACAATGAAAGCCTAATGGCTAGACATCCCAATCACCAATATTCATGTAGTTATGGAGTTAAATGTGTCAAATAAACATTATTAGAAGTTTTATTTGGTGCTAAACACTGTGGTCAAGTTACAAGGACATGGGATGACTAATCAGAAGACTTGAGTTTGAATACTGGCACCAAAACTTGCTAGAAATATGAAAATAAACAAAACAGCAAATTCATTGAGCCCCATTTTCTGATCTTTTTCCCTACTGCCTTGCAGCATTGTTGTGAACATAAGTGAAATGAGGGCTGATCTTGGTAATGAGAGTACTTTGTAAATAAGTTGCTATTCCAAATATTGTGTATTGTTACATCATTTGCAGTCTTCTCAACTTGTTTATATAAGCCTGTATTCATTACTTAAAAAAGAAACAACAACCTCTAAAAAGCTTCTGAAGGGCAGGAGCCTCAAGCAAACTTTAGCTCCAGGAATCAGATAGAAAAAGAAGGAAAGAAATATACCTAAACTTTAGGAAAGGCAAAACTCAAAAAGCAGAAATAGAGGTGCAGTTGCTGCAACTAACAGAAAGGGCACTGTTCTTGGAGGAGGTATTTTGTTCACCATAGCAGGACAAAGACACTATATTTTACAAAAGACCTTCATTTATCATAAAAATGATATTGGGTATCATGCAGACCAGCTGTGAGGCTCTCCAAGGGTGAAAGAGACAGGAAAAATTGTGTCCAAGTGTGGAGGGGAAGAGGGTCACAACTCCTCAGAGTGGCTGTGTAGCCCACGGGGCAGTAACAGCAAACCAGTCCTAACTCGAATGCCAGCAAAGCAAAGGTGGGGTCATGGCAGGAGGCATCCAAAGAGGAATTCACATCTCTGCTTGCTCATGGATGTTCTTTTGTACTCAAAAAGCTTGGGTGAATTATGAAAGACATTTATCACACATTAAAACATTCCAACACTGGAAAAATTTACCATCATTTATCAGCAGCTTGAAGCTACAATGTATTTTTCATTATGTGATATGGAAACACATGTGCAATGAGTGGGTGGGTTTCTAGTCCAACACCAAATCCATGCTATTCTACTAGTAATTGAATTCAGCCAAATGCAGGACAGGGCACTCCAGGTCATCAAGCATCTTAAAGTTAGAAACAAAAATCATTCTAAATGGTGCTTAAACACAATGATAACTGAAACCCCCATATCAGATAACCTAACTTTTGGTATCACATTATGATGAGGGCAATAGTCTTGAACATGACCTAGTCAAATGAAGCTTATGTTCAACTATAAGCAGGATAGACTCCATCTTATCCAACTGCTCTTCTCTTAATCTAAACTCACTGAGACTTTTTCACTCTTAATCGCATCTGCTTCTCCATGGCCTGATCAGTCCTTAATTGTATCTAATTGATCGCAATTTGTACTCCAGAATTGGCAAATCATAACCTAATTTAGGAATCCAACAGCACTCTACATATCACTGGCTCCTTTGATCCTCTGACAGTCTTGTGGAGGTGTCAGGGGTGTCGGGGAAAATCCTTTCACTCTCCTCTTTCGTTGAAAAAACTAAGTCCAAAAAATGGCTACCCCCAAGTCTAACCACTGCTAAGCATCCAAGCTGACAGGAGAGCCCAAGTTTCATGACTCCCTAGTCCAGTGCTCCTTAAACATGGAAAAGAGCCTCTTAAAGCTTAAGGCTGTGAGACCCTCACAATGTGCTCCTCTGGGGCACCTCGTAATTTCCTCTTTAGGAGCTCCTTAAGAATCGCATAAGGGCATATCCAGCTGGAACCATTTACACAAACTGTACAGCCTAGAGGCAGGGGATAGACTTAATGACCCTAGGCTAATCAATTCCTGCTTCCTAACACAAGGAGTGATTGCAAAGTAATGATCCACCAGACCAAGACAAACATCACAGTTATGCATTAAATGAAGTTTCTGATTCTTCATTCCATGATAAATGTATGGTTAATCCTGATTCCTGATCCATCATAAATTGCTCTTCTCTTCAGGGTCACTAAGTGACATCGGACTGTGAGTTGTAGAGGAAGTTGAGCAGGAGAGCTTCAGCTGGAGTGGGTGCAATATTGTAGGTATTGTGAGTGTTCGCATTAATCTGTTGCCATCTGTCTTTATTTTGCTAACCCACTCAATCGGACACCATAAATGTTAACAGCATAAAAATGCTTTCCTTCAACATTAGGCACACATACCTTCTTGCTTCACCTTGTGAATTTCAGACACCCCTTGGTTATCTCAGGCAATGTCACAATGATCCCCCAGCTCCTAAAGTGGCTCTCCACAGTGATGCCATGTAAGACATTTTTCTAAATCCACAACCAGCTTTTAGATTCCATTTCAGTGGTCCAATGCCCCTGTACTTGGCAGCAGATTTGACCCCCTCTTACACAGTAAGATCCAAAATGAAGCCTTTAGCTCATCCTCTGAGAATGTGAACTCAGACTGGAGTGGAGAAGGTTAGGCCAACTGCTTTTTACTCTTCCAAGCAGATCATGACGGAGGCAGCTACACTCCTACCCCTGGGCCTCACCATCCTACACATCAAAAACAGGAACAGCCCGTATGTTCTTGCTACTGTCCTTTATATGGAAAAGCTATTCATGAGACGACCTGAGTGAAAAGGTTCCAGACAAGAGCGACTTATAATTTCTAAGGAATCTGCCATCACTGGGCCAGTCAGGGCTGTCTTTGAAGTCTTTATCATCCTGAGTTTACTTTGGCAACCTTTCAAAGAATTGAGTAATTTTAGAAGCCCATTTTGCTGAGAACTTTTATCTGCATTGCAGTGAATGCTGTGGTGCTCTGCCCAGATCCACCCTCCAAGATTGAGACACTCAATCCTTCAGCAGCCAGCAGTGTTGACCCCTTATGGCTCTCGGCTGAGGTCCCCTCTAGTATTTGCCCTGGAAAACCATGGTCACAGACCATCCCTCACAGCCACCCACATACTGGTCACAGTGAGTGCATAAAGGCCAAATGCCCTAACTCCAATCCAGGACAACTCTGCAAAGCTAAACCAGCTTTAAAGACCCTCAAAGGGCCCTGTGGTAAGGGTGGCAGACACCTGAGGCTTTTATTGGAATTGCACCAGTTTGACTTCTTCCTGTCCCCAATCCTATTGTTTTCTCCCCAGCCCCACCCCCAAAACAAGGCACTCTCTGAGTCTGCTTCCTGAGGAACATGACTTACAATAGGGACATTTGAAAGATAATGGATTTATGAACTGAAATCAAATGCACAGAAGTTTGTTGTCTTGTTTTTACTCTTCCTTTCAATATGACTGATAATTTTGAGCTTTGGGCTAGAGGGAGACTTCATTCTAGAAAATTATTTCATAGGTGACAAGGGAACATTGGTGAGCCAGGTAAAAAATATATGTTACTCTCTCAAACACAACTAATTTTACAGTATTAAACACTATATCATTCTGAGTCAACTGCCAATTTTGAACCGGTTCAATGTTGTCCCTGTGTGGCAATAGGTAAAGAGATAGCTAATACTTCCTCACTACTCATATTCATTCATGAGTTTTCTGAACTTTCTGCCGCTTCTGAAGGTCAACCATTGAGGTTTTGCGCTCCCACCCTTCTCTTCATATCTTTGGGAACAAAATCCTGACCGGTGAGGTGAAAATCTGATGATTTTTTTGGTAGCAATAGAACCAGAAGAGAAAGTAAGCACATCACATTTGAGAAACCCAAGACATATCTCTTTGCAGACAGTTATATCTCAGCCCCCAGTCTTCTTGCGAATGGCGTCCGTATTCTCTTCCCTTTTGTGTAGTTGAACATTTCTCCATGGGAATGTTGGCCATTTGTATGTCTTCTTTGGAAAGATGTGTATTCAGGTCCTCTGTCCATTTTAAAATTGGATTATTTGGGATTTTTTTCTATTGAGTTGTATGGGTTCCTTATGTATTTTGGATATCAATCCCTTTATCAGATATATGGTTTACAAATATTTTCTCCCATTCCACTAGATGCCCTTTTATTTTGTTGATTGTTTCCTTTGTTGCATAGTTTGATATAGTCCCACAAACTTCACCAATAACCAAGGAAATACAAGTCAAAACCACACTGAGCTATCACCTCACACCTGTTATAATGGTTGTTACCAAAAAGACAAGAGGTAAATATTGGTAACTATGTGGAGAAAAGCTGACTCTTGTATACTGTTAATGTGAACGTAAATCGGTACAACCATTGTGGAAAACAGTATGGGAGTTCCACAAAAAAGTTGTTTTAAATAGGACTACCATGTGGTCCACAATCTCATTTCTGGGCATGTATGTGAAGGAAATGAAATCCCTATCTTGAAGAGACATTTGCACTCCCATGTTCATTGCAGCATGATTCACAGTAAACAAAGTATGAAAACAGGGACTACAATGATGGTTGCCAGGTGTTGGGGAGTAGGGGAAATCGGGAGTTGTTGGTCAAAGAGTAAAAACTTCCAGTTATAAGATGAATAAGTTCTGGGGTTCTAAGTAGAGCATGGTGACTATAGTTAACTCTACTATATTATATACTTGAAAGTTGTTCAGAGAAATCTTAAATGTTCTCACTACAAAAAAAAAATGGTAATTATGTGAGATCATAGGACATTGGCTCCTTAACTATGGTAATCATTTTGCAATATATATGTGTATCAAACCATCACATTTTACACTTTATTTTTTAAGTATATTGTATTGATTATGCTTCTATAGTTGTACCATTTTTTTCTACCCTTTACTCCCCTCCATCTGGTATCCTCATTCCTTCCAGCATTCTCCCCTCTTAGTTCATGTCCATGGGTTGCACATGTCGGTTCTTTGTCTTCTCCATTTCCAATATTATTCTTAACCTCCCCTTGTCTATTTTTTACCTGCAAGTTATGCTTCTTATTCCCTGTAATAAGGGAAGAAGCATTTTTCCCCATTCTCCTCTTTTCGCTCCCTGCTGAAAATCCTCCATGTGATCTCCATTTCTGTGATTCTGTTCCTGTTCTAGTTGTTTGCTTAGTTTGTTTTGGTTTGCTTTTTTTCCTTTTAGTTTCAGTTGTTGATAGTTGTGAGTTTGTTGTCATTTTACTGTTCATAGTTTTGATCTTCTTTTTCTTAGACAAGTCCCTTGAACATTTCATATAATAAGGGCTTGGTAATGAATAACTCCTTTAAATTTACCGTAGCTGTCAAGCATTTTATCTGCCCTTCCATTCTAAATGATAGCTTTGCTGGATAGAGTAATCTTGGATGTAGGTCCTTTCTTTTCATGTATTTGAATAATTCTTTCCAGCCCCTTCTTGACTGCAAGGTTTCTTTTGAGAAATCAGCTGGTAGCCTTATGGGAACTCCTTTGTAGGTCTCCTTTTCTCTTGCTGCTTTTACGATTTTCTCCTTATCTTTAATCATGGGTAATTTAATTACAATGTGTCTTGGTGTGTGCTTCCTTTGGTCCAATTTGTTTGGGACTCACTGAACTACCTGGACTTGCATGTTTATTTCCTTCACCAGATTGGGAATGTTTTCTTTCATTATTTTTTTCAATTACGTTGTCAACTTCTTGCTCTTCCTCTTCTTCTGGCACCCCTATGAGTCAGATGTTGGAATGTTTAAAGTTGTCCCAGAGGTTCCTACACCTCTCCTAATTTTTTTTTGAATTCTTTTTCTTCATTCTGTTTCTGTTGAATGTTTATTTCTTCCTTTTGTTCCAAATCATTGATTTGAGTCCCAGTTTCCTTCCCTTCACTGTTGCTTCCCTGTATATTTTCCTTTATTTCATTTTATATAGCCTTCACTTCTTCCTTTATTTTGTGGCTATACCCAGTCATTTCTGAGAGTATCCTGATTACCAGTGTTTTGAACCCTACATCTGATAGGTTGGCTGTCTCCTCACTGCTTAGTTGTTTTTCTGGAGTTTTGATCTGTCCTTTCATTTGGGCCATATTTCTTTATCTCAGCGCAGCTATTACATTGTAAGGGGTGGAGCCCTGGGTATTCAGCAGGGCAGGGCAACCCACTTTGTTGCATTGTGGCACTGTATGTGTGGGAGGGGTCACAGAGGGAAAACCTCCATTTATTCAGCTCTTGCCCTGCTTTCAGTCACTTCCCCTACTTCCCACGAGTGCATTATGCCCTTTCAGGTGCTGCTCTGGTGCTGATTCTTGGGTGGGTGGGCTTATGTACATTCTAGGATCCCATGGACCCCCCCAACAGACTTATCTATGAGACTGGGAGTTTCTCCTGCTGCAGCAACCCCCACAGAAGTTTACAGCCAGAGGTTTTGAGGTTTTCATTTCCCCATGCTGTAACTCTGGGTTGCGTGGTCTGTCTCACTCCCCAGTTGTTCCTCCCAGCTTATCTGCATACAAATGTGAGACCTCCAGGTCCACCAGCAGCCACCTTGCCATGTGTTCTCTCCACCCCAACTTCCCATCTCTGCCCCTCCTACCCAGTCTGGATGAATGTTTCTTCTTTAACTTCTTGGTTGTCGACTCCCATACAGTTTGAGTTTCTGGCAGTTCTGGTTGTTTTTTATTTTTAAATTGGTTGTTATCCTTCTATTGGTTGTGCAAAGAAGAAAAGTATATCTACCTATTCCTCCATCTTGGCCAGAAGCCACATTGTACACTTTAAACTTATACAATATTATATGTCACTTATATCTCAATAAAGCTGCAAAAAATAAGAAAAAGGGGACTGAAGTGTGGACAATCTCGTGTTCTCTATTTTTCAAAGGCTTTTATTGAAGCATTTCTCTCAGTGATACTGCTTTTGCAATTATATAGCTACAAAGCATTTAAAATAACTTTTGACACTCTAAACATAAAACTTTCTCTAAGATTAGGGGTTTATAGAAAGCAACTTCCTTGAAATGCTTCCTGCTAGAATACTAACTACTGTGGCAACAACATGAAAAGTATATTCCCAAAGTTAAATGGGCAATGCCTCAGCTGAGAAAAGATTAAATAAAGAGAACCAGATTCCAGCCAGTTAGGGCCTGAACACCAATGAGAATTCCTCTAAATGATGTAATGCTTGAATCCTGATATCCCTTTGAAAAGAGCTTGTGGTTGAAGTTTCTATAAACCAGACTGAACTGGAATTTCCTCTCTTTCCAAGAGTCTCCTTCTCTTACTCCTACACAGTTTTCTTTGGTAGGTTTGTTCAAATGTAATGTTCTTTCCTAATGTTTGACCAAAAGCACTTTTTGTAACTGTGATTTGCATTTGGATTCTTTAAGTGGTATTAGCCCACTGCTCTTCATGGGCCATTTCTAACCTTACTTGGTAATGACAGGGGACTAAGTGCTCAATAGGAAATTCAGAAAGACACCGTCTCTCCTCAGTCATCTTCCTGACTAAATGCTGGCTGTTTCCACTTATGTTCTTCCCACAGATCTCAGGGGTTGGGAGGGAGGCTTGTGACAAATGAAGACAGAGACCCATACTTCCAGCTACATAGCAAGACAGAAAATTGTTGTGGTCTGTGAGGCAGCTATTGTTGCCTTATCCTCTTTTCCACTAGCATGTTGTTGACAACCAAATAAGTGGGACAGTTCCAGGTGACAACAAGTCTGGTGAACTCAGGAAACCTGCCCAAGGAAACTCTGAAATTATTCACTCTCTAAAAGCCTTCAGAGCAGACCTAGAGACATATTGTACACACAAAGAGACAAGGGTAATGTGCTCTGGATTTTGTTTTAAGGCACCCTTTTAACTTAAATCCTGGAACTATCAAGAGAGTTAAGTTCATGAAATGGCATGAAAGTTGGTGAGGATTCTTAGGGCATGGCAAAAATTGGCATCTCTCCCAACTTGGCTGAGGAACAATGTCCTTTATACAAAATATTTTTAGATTTAAAGAAATATTTTCCTTGAAGAATTAATTCATCACTTACCACCCATTAAATTAAACCTTAAAATCTCAGTTAACCAATAACCTCTTCTAACTTGTCCCATTTGAAATATACTAAAAAGTAGCCATTCATTTTCAAAGGTAAATGTATGTCAAGCTCCACGGTACTAATGAGCTAATATATATGAACTTTCTTTGAAAACAGAAAACTACACAAATAGAAGGCATCGGTGTTTTTAAGACTGACAGCTCTTGTCATCATCATCACCTGTAGTATAGTCTCCAAGAGACCAGTAACATTTCTTTTGCCCCCTGTTGGGTCCATGTCCCTTAGCACAGGCCAAGAAAACTAAAAACACTGGATAAAGATTTGGTGCATTGAATTCAAACTTGAATCCTTAAACATATATTAAGCACCTACTATATAAGGCACCATGCTAACAGTTGATGACAAAAGTGTATACAGAGACAAGTTTCCACCTTCTTGAGGAGAGAACTCAGTCTAATCAATCTCCAAGGGCTCTATCACTCCAGATTACAAGGGCCATGATTGTAATTGCAAATACCTTATGAAGCAGGCAGGAAACATTATTAAGTGGAAATAGGCTACTGATTTTAAGACAATAGAGTGCCACAGGGATAGTGGAAACCAGAGAGTGCAATGCTTATTTAAAATTGTAGTTATTCAGCTTCAAATATTTTGTAATCATTGTACTAACAAGAATAGCTGTGTCAAATTTCTAGCCTATTATTCATCCTTGAAAAGGAATGAAGTTCTCATACATGTTAGGGCATGGATGAACCTTGAAAACATTATGTTACATGCAAGAAGCACAAAAGAAAATAAGACACAAAAGAACAAATATTGTATGGTTGCACTTATAGAAAACATTGAGAATAGGCAAATTCATAAACACAGAAAGTAGATCAGAGGTTTTAAGAGCCTGGGGAGGTAAGGGAATGGGGAGTTAGTTGTTGCTTAATTGTTTCTGTTTGTGGTTTTGAAAAAGTTTGGGAAATAAATAGTGGTGATAGTTATACAACATTGTGAATGTAATTAATACCACTGAATTGTACACTTAAAAATTGTTCAAGTTACAAATTTTACATTATATATATATTTATATATACATATTTTTAGCACAATAATATTGTTTTTAATTCAAGCATATTCTACACAATTTGGCTGGCCAATTGAGATTCCTGAATCTTGGCACAGATTCACTAATTGCTTTGTTCACTAATTGTTTACCAAGTAAATACAGGCAGGGCTTCCACTGCCCCCATATTGTTCCAGAGTTTGGTAGAATAGCACAACATTCCAATTCAGACAGCAATGAGTCTTGCTGTTTACTAGTTACGTAACAACCCTGGGTGAGTTGAACTCTCTCCAGGGGTGTCAAACTCATTTTCACTGGGGGCCACATCAGCCTCATGGTTGCCTTCAAAGGGCCAAATGTAATTTTAGGACTGTATAAATGTAACTACTCCTTAACTAGGTAGGGGCAAGGAGCTCAGCACTGCCGCTGGACAGAAACAACGTGCCAGGCCACGTAAAACAGAATGGAGGGTCAGATTAAGCCCACAGACCTTGTGTTTGCCACCTGTGCTGTATACCCTCAACTTCTCATCAGTAATATTGGGATAATAGTGGGATAATGTAATCCTACCTCCTAGGATTATAGTGTAGATTGTAAGAGATAATGCTTGTAAAACTCTTTTCAGAGTGACTGACTCAGTTGTATTATTAGCTGTTATTAATATTAAATAGACTAATAAGAATTAGCTATTATTACTATTAGGAAGACTAGAAAAATTATTTACATTCTTGGTCCTAACCTAATGATTTCTTTATTTACCTGAAAATTATTGTCTTCTTGGGAACTATAGCTACAATGTGAAGTTCCTAATGATGTTTTAAATATGTAATTTTAATCTAATGACCTTACTGACCTGCTAAACATCCTTTAATGACTCCCTGTGGTTTTAGTAAGCCCCAAATCCTATACCACAGGCCTATCTTCTCTTCAGCCTGGTAGAGGACACTGTGGCCTCCTCATCCCCATTCTCCGATTCCCAGCAGCCCTGATTTCTGTTTTATAATCTCTTTGCTTCCAGGGAAGCTGACTCTTCCATTGGCTCCAGAGGCAGACAGCCTGGCCCACCCCATATTAAGCAGACCTCTCCTGCCTTCTCAACACTGTGTGTGGTTCAGGGCAAGGCATATGACTGCCATGCTCCAATCAGGGCAAATCTCAGGCTGTAACAAGCTCCGTGTAGATGGAGGTTGTGAAACCTGGAGCTGCAGCAAGCACTTCACTACCTTAGGGGTCACAACTCAATATGTGAGGGAGATTAGAGCCAAGGAAACTAGAGAGGAATAAAGAGCTCTGATGAAGTTATGACCAGTGCCATCCTACCTCTGGATTTCTTTAAAAGGCTTATAAATATCCTTTATTATTGCAACCAAAAAGTCTTAAGTGATTAAAAAAAGGAAGTCTCATTTTGCTGCACTGCCCCCTTCTTTCTCAACCCCATTCCAGCCAAACTGATCTGGTTTCTGATTCAGAGCACTACGGATCTTCTTCTGATTGAACTACTCTCACCAATGCATGCTTTCTGCCTGAACTCGTTGTTCAACACCCTTCTTGCTGCCGTTTCCCAGTTCTGCTTGTCCTGATTCATCCTCATTCATCCTTAACAGTTCAGCTCAAACATCATTTCTCCAAGAAAGCTCTCAATCTAGATCAAGTGTTCTCATTATGTGCACCCATACCATTTATACTTTGTACAACTTGCCACTATAATAATTAAATAATTATCTAGTTGTCTAATTAGTTGACTGATGTATATCTCCCATGACTGTCTATTTTACTCACTTCTGCTGTATCTCCAGGGCCTAACGCAGGGCCTTGTCCACAAAAACAATAGTAAATGCACATTAGTTGAACAAATGACTAGCTTTTAGTTGCCAAGGCTAATTGTTAAGGTGTTGGTGTAGACCCGCTGGTAAAAATAAAAACACTTTATAAACAAATCAATAGTTGAGAAAAGAGAGATTAAGACAGGAACAATGTGCTGATCTCTGGCTGTGGATGAATAACCAATTCAACAAATATTGGTCGGGCACCCAGTCTACACAAAACAGGGACTAGGGTGAGGAGACATCAGCCCTGCCCACTAGGAACGCTGCTGGAATTTAATTAGTTGGGCATTGAGAATACCACAGCTGTGAAATATTCCAAGTCACATCTATTACTCACTGCTTTAGTGCTTAGATCAAGCAGGGTCAAACCTACATTTAGCTTTGTAAAAAATCTGTCTCTGCCAGTGTCCTAAAGAACAGGAAAGGCATCACTCTCAAATCCTCCTTTCTTGTAGTTTTCTTTGAATCTGTCTCTAATCTCTAAAGCTTGGAGACAAAGAGAAGAGCATTGTTTGCCTCCAAGCCTATTTTCTCCAGGTGTATGAAAGCATTTTGTAAACTCCAACTCACAGTCCATCTTCAAGTTCTACTACAGAATCAAGCAGCAGAGTCAGTGGGAAACTGGAAATGAGACAGAATTTTGGTGGGAAGTCAGGATGAGCCAGAGGCCAGAATCAACTTTAGTTCCAAACCACACAGAACAGTGATGGCTTTGGTGTCTCAGTAGAGCTGGGCATTGATCCACTCAAACCTCGGCCTTGCCACCTACAAGATTTGTGACCTTGTACATGTTACATGTGCTTTGGGAACCTCAGTTTTCTCATCTATAAATCAGGGGTAAATGCATCTCACCTCATAGGGTGAAATGACACGAAGTACAAGAAACACTTTGCCCAAGGTCTGGTGTATAGAAAGCACTCCATGCACTTTAGCTCTTATTATTTTTTAATCCACTGGGAGAAAGTAACAGATCAGAGTGAGGACTTCTCCCCACCTTTTGTTTTGCACTCAGGCTGCTTTATTCAGTGATGATCTGTATTGACTCCATAAGCAGATGTTTCCTTGGAGATCTAGCTGTATTTCCCCCTGGGCCCATTTTACCCTGAAACAGCAACACAGAAGGTGAGACAGCTCAATGCCATTGCTGCACATCGTGATAATAGCACTGTTGACATGTCAGCCCTCCATGTCAAAATATTATGACAATCATAATAAGTAAAATAAATTTAAAACATTTATTGATTTTAAGTGTTATCATTTCCCTCTACTATCAGTGACATATGATGTCAAATGTGACATATTTAAAGTATATTTTAAGCAAGATAATTAATGAATTGGATTTAGGAGTTGAGTATTTAACATATTTTATAATGCAGTTTGATGAAAGAGTCCCCATGTACACAGACATATCAGCAGCAGCCCCAGGCCAGCAGCTAGTATACAAGCCCAAAGACATCTTTCTCACTAAGGCTCCCGCACACACGAGATGAGAGAGGACGTCAAACTATGCTGCTGCCAGTGCTCACGCCGCTCGGGTTGACACCAACAACCAGCGCTTATAGAAACCTTTGGAGAATTGTGCTTACGGTCATTTGTGCTTCATTGTGTCCCAACCCCAGCACCGTGACCTATCCTCTGTTCCCTGGTGGTTTCTTGGGTAAGGATGAACCCTGGCTGGGGCAAAACTGTTCTCAGATAGTCCTCCCCCTGGACCCCATCAAGGATGACAAAACAGAGTCACAAGTAAAGGCTTTGAGAGGCACAAAATCTACATGTTATAGAAGATAAAAGGACTAACGCCGTTCTTCATGGAGAGTGGCCATCAGTACAAAACTGTGGCAAAAAGGAGGAGGAAAGGGGAAACAAAAGCGTCAATGACAGTTAGAGATTTCCTAGGCTAAATGAGTTATAGAGGCAATTACCCTAAAAATTTTGAAGTGGCCATTTGCTCAGTAACCCAGCCTGACCTGACACCCAAGCTGAGATTGCCATAAACTGGGAATTTATGGTGTTGGAATTCCAGTTTAGCATAAATTACCTTGGGAAACAGATTTAAACCACTTGCATTTTTAAAAATTGTGCAACAACAACAACAAAATGAGTTTATGCAAACACAGGACCAACTGCAGAACCAAGCCCTCTAAGTCTTTATCTCCAAAGACGCAACCTTCCTTCTCACTTATTTGTTTTCTCTTGCTGGATGAAGATTCACAGCATTAATACATAATAACTGTATCTCACTCCATTACAGGTACTTCAAGGCCGCTCTGCATAAGCAATATGCATGGCTTCGTGTCTTCATCTTTAAAACTACCAAATATCTTGGTCGCAGACATCTGTTAGGTTTAATGCATCCCCTGCCATAAAAGTGTTGCTTAAGACTAATGAACAAATGAATGTTTGTTTAAACCTCTTTGTGAAAATCAAACAAGCTTTCAACAGCTATTCATATATTTATTGTTAGATGTGAATCATCACTTAGGTGCTTTGCCCTGAACTATTACCAGCTAATGCTTGTAGTTTGATGGCACTAATTCACTGGCTGTGGTTTCTGTTTGGATTTTTTCCCCCTCTCGCTGCCTTCTGTGAGTGCCATCTCCAGAAGGGCTCTGGATGGAAAGTGCCAGAGTGTCACTGGCAGAACTGACAACAGTTGTGAACTCACAAAGCCCCCGCGCTGTCTTCAGGAGGGTCACGGCCTCCAGGGACTGCCCAATGAGAGCTGAATTGCATCCAGCACCTGCCTTGTACTGCACACTGAGACCCTCCTGAGCAAATAAGCACAAGCAGGGCGCATGCCCTGCCTCTACCCCCACCCTTTCTCACAAAGTAGCTGTTTTTTCAGACTCAGCAGCACCTGAAAAGCTCCCACAAGATTTACCCATTGTATTAAATAACAGGTTTTAGAAGCTGGGAACTGTTATTCTAGTGTTGCTGGGTGTCATTAAGGTTGCACGTCTATGCTTGTTTAATTTTTCTTCTGCCATTAAGCAAACTAAATGCTCAGAGATTTTTTTCTGTCTCAGTAGGGTCCACCCAGAATAGAAAAGAAAGTAAGTGTTCCAGGGTTGTGTAACTGGGTTTTTTTGTTGCTTTCATTATGAGGAAGGAATTAAAAATCCCTCCTAGTCAGTACTTAAAATATCAAAGTCATTGTTTAATGCCTTTGAGTCACTGTAGAACTAATTCAATTGCACAGTGTAGCGCCGTTTCACGGTGTGTGAAACACAGATAGTACATAGAAGTGATTGCAAAGTTGAATAAACACCAAATTAGTTTTAAAAGTCTGCAACTTCCCGGTGGAGTCTTTCAAACTGAATGCACTATTGTCTGACAAAGTCGATGGTCGCCAAAAGGTTGCATAACCTTCCACTGCTGTTACTGTGAAGGGTGTCCCCTGATACTGGTACCTGGAGGAGATGGCTGTCCTCTGGGAGGTGTGCATGCTGACAACTCAACATAACCTGCCTGCCTGTCACTCACATTGTGGCCCTGTGTTTGCAAGTAAGGGACCAACAGGGCAGGTGGCAGAAAGGCTGTGGCCAAGTAAGATACCCTCAACAATTTTAAAAGCAGTTTGAAGTAGATAAGTGCTGTGACTAAAGGGTTAGAAAACCAGAGTTAAGGCCCCAGCCTTACTGCTTTCTGACCTTGAGACCATCGTGGAGCCACTTCCCATTTCCTAGCTCAGTCTCCTTATCTGAGCCCACAGTCAGTAATAAGAATTACTACTAACTAAATACTATTTATATTCAGGCACTGTTCTAACCACCGAAGTGCTGAGGACACTTCATCAAACAAAAGAAGTAAGCCCATGTCCAGTGATGCTTACTATGAACAATCATAGACATTTAAAAACAAACAAAAAAATACTTAATGATTGTGTAGATGTGCCAAACATTGCGCTAGGGACAAGAGATGTAAATGCACCCAAACCACAGTCCCCATCCTCACTCATTAACGCAACAAATATTTGTGACAAGCTAGTAAACATCAGGAACTGGGAATGTAACAAATGAAAAACATTAAATCTCTTGTATCATGAAGTTTTTATTTTGATCAGGGAAGATGAACAATAAGCCAATAAATGGCTCACCTCCTCCAAGAGTTTGCTCCAATATCCCTTTCTCAAAAAGGCTATGTGACCAGCTTGTTTAAAATGTAAATCACCAACCAGGACCTGCTCCCCTTTGTCCTAGTGTGATGGTTAAGTCTATGTGTCAGCCTGACTGCACTGTGAGTTGGCCAGATACATTTTCAAAACATCATTCTGGGCTCCTCGATGTTTGGGGGTGAGATTAACATTTGAGTCAGTAGACTGAGTAAGGCAGATTTTCCACCTTAATGTGCGTGGGCCTCGGCCAGCCAGCTACAAGCCTGAATGGAAAGAAAATGAATGCGAAGGAATGCTGACTTCCTGACCATGTTCAAACTAGGACACCAGCCTTTGCCTGCCTTCAGACACACTGGAACAATGGCTCTTCATGGGTTTGGAGTCTATGTCTGCCGACTTTCAGACGGGAACTACACCATTGGCTTTCCTGGGTCTCCAGCTTGCAGACTGCAGATCTTGGGACTTCCCAGCCTTCATAATCAGGTGAGCCAATACCTCATAATAAGTATTTATGTGCATCCTGTTGGTTCTGTTTCTCAGAAGAACTCTGACTAATACATCTGTCTTTTCTCCATCACACATCACTTTCCAACATACTAAATAATTCATCTATTATTTTTTTAGTTTATTTTCTTCAATAAAATGTAAGTTTCCCAAGGAACTTGCTCATTGATATAAGGCTGAAACCTAGTAGTCATTCAATGAATAATTGTTGAGAGAATAAATAAATAAGTATGAGTCAAGTGGAGATAAGTACAATGAAGACAAATTGAACTAGGTAAAGAAAATAGAGGGAATCAGGAACAGTTCTCTTTATAGAAAGTGGTCACGTCCTGGTGAGACAATGGCCATTGTTTCTGGGGTAATCACACTATTATTTTATCTTTCAAATTGGGACTTTTTTAACCCTTCTTCTTTTAATTATGATTTTTTATTTTGAATTCTTGTGTATCCACAAGAGTTGTAAGAAATAACACAGAGAGATCCCATGTACCTGCTTCCCAGTTTCCCCAATACTAACAGCTTACAAAACAATCGTACAGTATCACAACCCATGTACGGAGATCCATCACACTTATTCAGATCTTCCCAGGTTTACTTCCCTCACCCGGGCAACCACGACTCAGCCCTCCACTTCTGTAGTTTTAACACACTGGACACTTTTGAGAGCAAAAGCAGACACTATTAATAATTACTGCAGGACAGTTGGCAAATGAGGACTTGCCCTGGCAAAACATGATAGATGGTCATGTGTTTATTATAGAACAATAACAATAATAATAATAATTGCCTACAGTTATGGAATGCTTACAGCATGCCAGGCATAGTACTGAGCCTTATTCACATTAACACCTTTATAAATCACAACAATTGTATGAGGCCAAAACTATTATTGTTTACATTTTACAGATGAGGAAACTGAGGCAGGGTTGCATTATGTCACCTTCCCAGGGCCACAGAGAGTACAGCTTTTATAACCAGGAATCATAATGAGGTCTGTCTGGTTCCAGAATGTGCCTTTATAACTCCTGCATATTAAACAAATAATTACAACAGCTAAGTTGTTAAATAATTACGAGTGAGCAAAGTGTTTTGAAGGAGAAATAGAAAGTGCCACTGAAGCATAAAATGAGAATTAGAAAAATACCTACCTCACAGAGAATTATAGTAAGAATTAAAAATTATTAGTTGGAGCATTTGTATACCAAAAAGAACCTTTAAAAATGTTTAGTATCGTCAACCTGTACATCAGAAGAGATGGCCGTAAGTGGATATTCATCATCCTGAATTTCCAACATTTTAAAAGCAATGTCCTTAGAAGTGCTGTGCTTCTCATATATTCTTTGAGATGCTAACAGAGAACATCGGTGTTTTAAACTTTCAAAAACCCACAGTTTCCAACTGCAACCCAAGGGCAGAGCCCCGCTCAGCCTGTGCAGGGGAGTCCACCCCACAGAGGGAATCCTCTCTGAGTCCCCACATGGCAGAGGGTCCAGCCCTGAGGGGCCGAGGCTTTCAGACCCAGAATCCAGGGGGTGGTACTGGAAGAAAAAAAGCACGGGGCCTGGGGAGTCCACTGGATGGAGCAGAACAGGTCCAAGAGGAGTTCTATCAAATTTCACCCCATATTTTCTCAAAGGAAGGATCATTAAGGATTTCTTGGCACATACTTAAAAATAAATATTACTTTTAAGAAAAACCTTGATATATTAATGTGGCGGTGAGAACACACAATCAGGAGTGCAACACATGAGCTGAGATAGAATATTGAAGACAGAATCTCTTGAAAGACTTGTCCTCAGACTTTCTGCGTCTACTGAGATCTGATCCTGTGCCCACCGATGGAAGTCAGAATGATGGGATCTTATGGAAGGGGACTGTCCGCCCATATAAGTCAGCTGCCATGGGGTAGAGTAGGGGTTGGTGGTGGTGGCAGAAGAGGCAAAAATCAGTGTAGTGTGGCCCATGGACTCAGGTTTTAAAGGAACACTGGACTGTAACCAAAAGACTGAGTTTGAGTCTAAGCTCTACTCTAGCTGGGAGGTCCTCAGCTAAGTCCCCAAGTCCCTGTTTCCTCATCCCTAAAACAAGGATAAAAATACTTGATGGACAATGTGTAACTACTATGCTGAAATTAATGTGATGTTGAATGTCATCCGTATTATTGAAAAATTTTTTAAAAAGTCAATGGACAAAGTTGTATGGGAATTAAAGTAGACAAAGTATGCTCTGTATATACTCTAAAATTTTATATAAATAATAGCATTCTTTTTATTTGAAGAAGAGAAGAAAAAGATGCACTGAACAGAGGAGAAGACAAAAATGAAGGGCTGCCACCCTGCAGGCATTCCTAAAGGAAGGGCTTACACAGGAGCTGCAGACCAGGTTCAGGCCCGCAGGGACCTTTTAGAGCAGAAAGCACTTGGCTTGGAAAATTGTACCCTGAGAAATCTCTGCACCCCTTTTTTCCTAACCAGCAGGATTTTAATCTGGTCTTATGACCTCATTCCCAGGCTAGAAGGAATTTTTTTCTGCTTTAACTCCAGAAGATGATAGGCAGTGGACAAAAGATGGGTCATTCTCACTCTAGCCAGGCCTCTTCTCAGACAAGCCTGGGCTCACTTTAAATAGATCGCACTATCAAGAATAGCAGCCTCTCCTGTACACAACCTAACTCTTATTCTCCCTTTTTGTCTCCAAAGCTCTTATCGCTCCCTGACATGATTTTCCCTATTGATTTGTTTCTTTATTGCATATTACTTTACTAAAATGTAAGCACCATGGGGCCAGAAAGACCTTGTCTGGTTTGATCATCAGTACCTGGTGTGGTGCAAATTAGATGCACAATAAAAATTTTTTCAATTCAAGGGTGGGCAAAAGTAAGTTTACAGATATTGGTGTGGAAAATATATGCAAATTATGACTGTTACAATAGCTTTATTAATACAAAAGAATGTCACAATGCAACTATAAATGTTTTTACCTTCCTCTGTATAAATGAATGAATGAATAAATGAATTCCATTCTCATCTTTATTCTATTGACATTCTCCCTTGGGCAATTCTGAAGGTTCTTCTGCTTCTTTACTCACTGTTTTATGTATTGTCTTTCTCTGTCATTTGAAGTTTTTCCTTACTTAGTTTAGATTCCCCCAAAAGTAGAGCTTGAGACAAGGACTTGGTTGCCAGTAGTTGATTTAGAAGGAGACCCCAGGAGTGAAGGGAACAGGGAGAGTGAGGCAAGGGAAGAAGAAGAACCAATAAAAATGTGCCTTACCCAAGTCACCAATGTGGGCAATGGGGATTCGGTTCTGCCTGGATTTCCTGGGACATATATGGAACACTTTCCAAATATGGAGGATGGAACATTAATCCATACAAACTGAAGAGTTTTAAAATAAATGTAGTGCTTGCCCTTAAGGAAATTTTACTCTGAGTGAAAATGAAAACAAGAAATGATTATGACCTAGTTATTGTACCAAAGGGAATTAATTTTTATTGAGTGCCGAACACAAGTTAGGCACTGTGTTAGGTGATTGATGTAAATTATCTCATTTCATTATAGCAACAGGAACCGCTGTATACGAGTTCCTGTCATTTAACTAGGTTCTTCACGTACATGATCTCACCAATTCTCACAACAATTAAATAAGGGTTTTTATCTTCATTTAAGAGAAGAAAAAAGTGAGACTCAAAGAAAAGAAATCATTTGCCCTAGGTCACACCACAAATAAATGTCAGGTCTTTCTGACTCCACAGCTTGTCCCGCGGAGAAACATCGGCAGAGAAGCAGGGTAACAGTTGACTGACTATGTGATGCAGACATGAGGTAACGATTAGGAGATGAGAAAAAGCATTGTGGGCTAGCCTTTATTGTAACAAGATTTCATTAGGAAGAGGCATCTTGGTTAAGTTTTTAAAAAGGTGTAAGAGGACAAGAGAGAAGCAGAGAGGAGAAAGGAGATGGCTGGAGAAGAGAGCTGGGGAGAATGGCAGGAAGATGGGGCGACTGGTTCAGTGGTGCTGAGTCCTTTCATGGAGTCATCAAAGAGCTCACCCAGGTTATCCTTCCTAACTCAGGTGTGTGTCGTGGAACTTTGGAACATGAAAGATAGGGATTTAGAACATGATCAAGGTCAAAGGCAAAAGAAGAAAAAAACTAAAACCAAGAATAAAATCAAGATTGTAGTGATGACTCTGACGCCCTTAAACCTTAGAAACTCTTAATTTTTCAAAGCATATTTGAAAAGACATATATTCTACTTTTGCAGCCTGACAACAGTGGAATGCTAATAACCTTTAATTTCCCTGACTTTTAACCTTCTTAACCTGCTGTGCTGCTGGAATGGCGCTGTAAATCAAAATGTGCCCAATTGTATGGGGAACGTGGATTGAGTCTTTCCAAACTGCCTGGTGATTTTTAAAAACATCACTCAGAAGAATACTTATGCTGTTTTTATTTTTCATATATCTTTCTCCTCACTCTTGCTGCAACTGGTTAGTACAGGCATCAAAACAACACACAATAAAGAAGAAAGCAGAAAAAAGAACCTCAGAAAATGGTGAGGGAGGACAAAATACCCCTGACATCCCTCCCCATCCCAACTCTTCTAAATGTTCCTTCATTTTTCAATAAAAAAAATATTGGAATATTGCCTTGGGTCTACTAAATCATTAGCAAATTAAGAACCTGTTTTTAATAACATTTAACTTGTAAATAATGCATTAATTGACTAGCCTGAATGTTAGCTTGAGCATTCAAGACTCTGCTACTAAATTTGTAATGAAAGAAATGTGCTGTAACAGTAGGCTATATGGTGACTATAACAGATTAAATATGACAGTTGATATTTGTGAAAATGGGGTTATAATTAGAGGACACCTGCAGCTGTTTTCCAACCAAAACAACAGAAATTAAACATGCATAAAGTGTGTGTCTGAATGTCACATTTTCTGTTGGCTCATTTCTTTTGTTTTCCTGGAGTCCTGTGTTGGGCTTTTTTCCTATCTTTTTTGTCAGGTCATATGTCTAAGCAAGCAACAAGTGGCTATTTGTGCATACACTTTATTGGATCTCTAAGTGATACATCCTGGGGAGGAAAGAAAAAGATCATGAATCTTTTTTTCTTAAGAGTTAAGGGGGTGCTAAAAACATGACTGATGACCCAGCATATTTATAACACTCAATTTAGAGGAAGCCACGTGAGAAGGAACCAGCAGTCTCGTCTGTTTTGCCTGCTTTGCTCCCAACCAACCCCATAGGATTTCTGAGATAAAAACATGGAAAATGTAGCACCTTGCAAGTTATACATAATTAAAAATGTATAAGGTAAAGGGTAGGGTAGAGAAATTGCTGGAAGTGGGGATCAAATTGATTATTGGCAGTGACTAATAATTAACAAAGTGCTGTAATCTCATCAATTCATTCATTCGACAAACATGAACAAGTACCTTCCAGTGCTAACGTTAAGCTAGGCCCTGGGACACACAACTGAATAAAGAGAAGAGACCATGGAAGTCAGGGACAAGGTTGAAATAGTAAGAAGTAAATCTTGGTCCATCCTGTCAAATACAACAGGAAAGTTAAGTGAGATAAAGACAGAAAAGCTCCCACTGAATTTGCCTATCAAAGGTCATTAGTGACCTGGGCAAACATAGTTTTAGTGGAGTGTCAGGGACAGAAACCAGATTACAACATAGTACACAATGAATAAGAGGGAGAAAGTGACAGAGTGAGTTTAGACTGCTTTCAGAAGTCTGGCCATGAAAGCAACAGAGGGTAGAGAGTGAGAGTGAAAGAGAAATAAAGTGTATAACAGGAAACGAGAAGCCCATTTTCTTAGCACATAAGCACATTGTACGTGCCGAGCCATTGACACAGACTCTTGGCATATTAACATGTGTGTGCGCATCCCAGTCCCCCGCCTTTTTTGTCAAAAGTCGAAGTTCTCTTCCAAATTAAAGTTCTCATTTAATATAATTAGCCTTCATTTTACAAAGGATCTTATTAAAACTTGGGTACACATTCAACTCTATTACATATTGTCAATGAGTTGCCATTAACTTGGTCAATAATCTGCGCTTTTCAGCATGAGAATTTTTACAAATGTACTATCTCGTTCTAATTGGGTTAGACTGAACCATATGAAATCGCAGCCCCTGGATGTCAAAACAGCTGAACATTGGCAATTTCATGTAGTTCAACCTAATAGTAGATGCGAGACTACAGAGAGCATAGCATTTTAATATCACTTTGAATGAGACATAAGATGGGGAGAAAGAAAGAAACAAGAAACCTAGAACAAAGGATAGGGAGTGAGTAAAAAAAAAATAGTAATCTTTTCGTCTGGGTTAGGTGTGTGTTCCCAAGGGAAATAATTTTTGAGCATGTAGCTTGATCGTAATAATAACACTTTTAAGGCATAGGGATGGCTCAGGGGATCAATTGGGATTTAGGGAGTGGGGTTTTTACCTGCAATCTGTCCAATTTAGTCAGACTAACTTGCAATTTTACACAGTTAAACATTTTACAGATCTGAGACCAACAGACCAAAGAAAAACACTCTTACAATTGGGTGTCTGAGTAACTCTTGGCAAATCTTTTATCCTCATTGCAATGTGATTGCTCCATCTTTAAGAGGAAGGCATGAGTTACCTTCTCAGTCTCAGTTCAAGGTGAAAAGTCTAGAATTCTAAGTCAGAGTTAAGACAGTCCTGGTGCAGTCAGAGAGGGAAAGTAATTTTTCCAAACTGCCTGCACTAAAAATAAACCTAACATAGTCTCAGGGGATAGCTACCCAGGCCCCTTCATGGACACTAAATTCGCTGTGGTGGGAGATTGAGATGGACTAGGGGAAAAAAAACCTAAAACCTAAGGAAAGAAAAACACCATAACGAGGGCACCAGTGGTGAGCTGATGGGAACTGAGCTACCACTGGGAATGCATTACCTGAGTGTTTTCTCCAGAGCAGGGTCATTGGACAACTCTATGAGGAATAATTCCCCCAGCAGTGCATAATTTGGGCTCTGGCTAAGTTCTTGGAATATCCTTTGTCAGCTGTCAGAATCTCATATTCATAAACAAGCAGAAAAAGACTCAGTAAAGTGAAACTAAAGAACAAACAGCAAGAAACCCTGGTCCATGTGTGTTTAAACCAATATACCATGCATCCATTGCAGCCTTGACACCCTTGTGGCTGGTCTCAAGTTTCTCATGTCTATGGCCAGGCAATCATTCAGAACAGCCAAATGCTTTGCACAGGGCACCATACTTGATATAGAAGCTTTGAGGCATAGACCTTGGTTATTCAGTGTCTTGGAGAAATATCCCAGCTCTTTATCAAGTTATAAAATTCTTCCTTCTAGAGAAGGAACACATACAGAATTCTCGATCTTTTCTGGATTTTTATTTTACTGAGTTGCAGTCAGAGCTTTTTATTATATTATATTTATATTATTATAACATTGCTCATGGAACTGAAGAAAGACTCAAAAAACAGTTCTGGATGGCACTCTCTCTTCAAGCTTATAAGATGCATTTTGTAAAACTTGACATGGTTGCTTTTGATATTATAATATAATACCTATAATGTACATGATGAAATAACTGACATGCCTCCCTGAAGGTAAGACAGTTTCTAAATTCTAAAGCAAAATAATCTAATCCATATAACCAGACATAAAATTGCATCCAAAAATTCATACCAAGTGTCTAATCACCCAAGGTTATTCCTGGGGGCTGAATGTCAGTTGTGTTTGGAATGAAGTAATTTGACCCATTGTGTTTCTTGAGAAGGATTTCTCTTGCCACACATGGAAAAGTTTGTGGCTAATTATATAATTGTTCCAAACTATTTGTTCCTCCCTAAAAGAACTTTATACTTCCCATCCCATTGACATCAAGCTTAGCCATCTGACTTTCTTTGACCAATGAAACTCGAGGAAAAGTGACAATTACCACTTCCATGCAGAAGCTTGAAAAGCCACCGTGTATTCTGCCATTGCTCTTTCCCTCTGCCTGGAGAATGGTGTGATCTAAATGTGGACTCCTTCGGCTTTAATTCCAGAATGAAGATATGTGGAACAGAACAACAATGGATCTACAGCCAACATGTAACACAAAAGAGAAACAAATCTTGATTCTTCTAAGCCTCCGAGAACTGGGGATTGTCTGCTACCAGAGAACAATCGAAAAAGTTGGTCGATGCAAAAGTAAAACAGGTGGTTCTGCCTCCTGAAACCCATCGCTAACTAATCTACCTGGATCTCAGCAGATAAGGAAGGGGATCGTGGGGGAGAGGGCCAAGGAAGGGGGTTAAGAAAAGAAATCCCAGGAAAATATTGATGGTGTTTTAGAAGTGGTTATGTTCTATCAGCTGCATCTTCAGACATTTATTCACTTCTCGGCTTTCTCTTGGCTCCTCTCAGTTGGTGATCCAAGGATATCTTACTGTGAGAACACCAGTTTGAAAAAAGCCAGCAATATCTGACTTCAGAAAGTCAAAGTGTTCACCTTAGAGATGTTTTGAATACCTTACAGCAATTAAATTGTATATTTCTAGTCCAGTAACTCTCCTGCTCCCCTAGACAACTATTTCCCACCTACTCCTCCATCTTCATACCTCTAAACAACTTTGTCATCCTCACTCTGGGCTGGTGATTTTGCTCCCCCATTCCCTGAGAAGGTGGCAGCACTCAAGAGAATTTCACTACATCTACACTCCTCCCTGCATCTGCACCCATTGACTCAACCTTCTCGCCTATCCATTCTCCTAACAAGACCAACCCCTCTGTTTGCCACTGAATCCCAGCACGCACACCTACTAAAAGGCAATTACTCTAGGAATTTTCTCTCTTCTATTTGATCACTCTCTTCAACATTCAAAATTCTTTTCTCATATATTTTTAAAAGCTCTCTTTACTACAATTCCCTTCTAGCTACTCTCCTTTCTCATATCGCTTTTATGGCAAAACTCCTTGAAAGGCCCTAAAGACCTCTCCTTTGCTAAGCCTGTGGTCATTTCTCAGTCTTCATCTTACCTAACCAGTCATTAGCATGGGACATAATTACTGTCCCCTCTTTGAAACACATTTTTGTCACTGAGCTCCCAAGACTGTTAGTTTGGTTCTATTCCTACTTCTATGGATACTCCTCTTTGTCTACTCTTGATGTTCCTCCTCATCTCTGCCTAGGACTCCCCAGGCTTAGACCTGGGACCCTATCTCTTTTCTATCTATGCTCACTCTGTTAAGAAGCCGATCCAATCTTACAGCTCTAATGCATTTATACTTCCAGCCTGGCTCTCTCCCCTGAAATCCATAATCATGTATACATGACATATGATACATACATGAATTAGACCTATCAGGCACCTAACAGTTGATATATCAAAAACTGAACTCAAAATAGCTCCACCACCACCATCAAAACTGCTCCTTCCACAGTCTTTCCCATCCCAGCAACTGGGAACTCTTAGTTCAAGTTTCTGTCCTTGATCTTTTTTAGTCTACTCTCTACAAAGCAATAACGATATTTTGTTAAAATATGTCAGATGGCACTCTCTGTTCAACATCTTTCCAGAGTCTTTCCTCTGCTGTCCCCTCCTACTCCTCTTTTCTTCTTTCACTCAAACCCCACTGGCTATAGCAACTTCCTAGTTATTCTTCAAACACATCAGGAATGCTGTGGTCTCAGCACTTCTGTACTTGCTGGTCCCTCAGCATGGAATGCTCCTTCAATTTCTCCATGAAACAGGAAGCAAAGTCACCACAGCTCTTGTGCTGACTTCTTTCAGAACTTTATTCAGTGAGGCCTCCCTGAGTCACCCTGTCTGATATCACAAACCCCACCCACTATGTTCAACCCTCCTCCCCCATTGTATTCTTCTACTTATCATTTAGCAAGCCATATATTTTATTACCTGTATCACCAGCCTAGAAGGTAAGCTCCACACAGACAGGAATTTTTGGTTTTGTATTTATTTCATTCCAAATGCCTAGAACAGGGTCTAGTACATAGAAGGTTCAACAAACAATTGCTGAAAGAATAAATGAAACTTTCTTTTGGCAAATTGCCTTCTTGATAGCTAGGCTCAGTATTACTGTTTTAAATTCTTCCCTCCATGTCTGTGATTTGTTTTTCAGTCTCTGTGGTCATTCTACTACTTATTATCATACAGCGTTTGTTTGTTTGCTTGTTTGTTTGTTTTCATTTTCTAAACCTATCTTCTGATCTGCATCTTCACTTCCTTGATAGGTAGTTTGTTTATGTGTATTTAGTGTTTCATCCACTTTCCTTGAGTGATGAGAGAATATGAACCTTGAGATGGGTTTAGAATTCATTTTGTTCCACCCTCTTACTTGACACAAAAGGAAACTTTGGTAGAAAATGGAGAAGAAACTTTTCAAGGGTGCACACCTAATTTCTTAGTTAATAGCATAGCAGGTCCAGGAGCCTGGCCTCCAGCCCATGCCCCTCCCATGACACCAACCACCTCATCTTTCTTCTGGCTTCTGCAAGTAAAACTAGCTTCTGCTAATTCTTCTTCTTTTATTTTTTCTCTCCCCTTAGTTATATCATTTTGATATCTTCATAAATCTGTTTTATCTCATTTTGCAAGAAAATTTGTATAAAATAAAAAGGTAAGATTTCTGTAGAATTTAAACAAAACCCCTACAGACTCTACTAAAGTTTTGATTAGATTCTCTTAAGATGTATTGTGTATAAATATGCAAAAGATGTGTTAGAATTTAAATTTCAGAACAAAAATGTTTCAGGAAACATGATTAAGATGTTAATAATGGCACCTATCTCCAAGAGGTGCTGTAAAGATTCAGTGAG
The DNA here is from genome assembly GCA_004024845.1 of Tonatia bakeri. NCBI lineage: Eukaryota > Metazoa > Chordata > Mammalia > Chiroptera > Phyllostomidae > Tonatia > Tonatia bakeri. The sequence goes on along the minus strand of PVIA01003050.1, from coordinate 17,713 downwards.
AAAATGTACATTGCCTGACACACAGGAAAAAAACAGAAGAAACATACACTATGCCATGAAATTTTGTTTGAAGTGTGAGTGTTGTGTGTATACCAGAGTTTCTATGTGGCTCTGTTAATTTTACACAATAGAGATACCCAATTTTCTCCCTTATTAGAAAAATGTGGTGAATTTATAATGGTGCAATTTGTTATAATAATTTATTATTCTATTTCCTAGAGCACTTTACAATGTCCTTTTTTGAATATTTATTTTTTTAAACAGGTGCAACATCCCCTTCAGCTTGTGGGTGACAACAGTTATCCACACTTCCATTTTGCCTATGATGGAAACTAAAACCTAAAGATTTTTTCCCTCTGCTCAAACATAGCCAAGTAATGGGGGAATGCAAACAAAAGCTTGAATTGCTAATCTTGAATTAGTTGTGAGTCAGTCAGTCCTATAAGTATCAGTAAATAATACAAAATTAAAAACTAAACGTTATTTTTTTTGTACAAAATTGTTGACATCGTTCTCATGGAGAGAAGGATCTATATCCCATGCCCTTGAATTTAGGTGCCTCTGTGATTGTTAGTTAGGTCAATAAAATGTAGCAAAAGTAAAGCTGGGCCAGATGCCAGAACTGGCATTTAAGAAACGGATAGTTTGCATACCCTAACTCACACCCTTCTGGGAACCCTGAGTCTCTCTATGAGAAATCCTACTACCCTAAAGCCACCATGTTAGAGAGGCCAAGTGTAGACACTCTAGTCAGCAGTTTCCGCCGATCCCCACATTTCAGGCAACACTGCCATGGTGGTAATCACGTGAGTGAAGCCACCCCGAACCCTGCAGACAAGCCCATTCACCAGTGGAAGACCACTGAGTGATCTCATTCAGTTCAGCATGGAACAGAACACCACTGAGCTAAGCCATGCCTGAATTCCTGAGTAATAAAATCCCCATATAATAAAATCATTGTTGTTATAGCTACTAAGTTTAGGGGTCATTTATTATGCAGCAATAGCTAACAGGAACAGAATTTGATATCTGGAAGTGGAGTGCTACCATAACAAAGCCTGAGAACATCGAGCAGTGGTTTTGGAACCAGACAGAGTGAAAGCTGGAAAGACCCTGTGGACACGGGTTAGTGAAAGCTGGCAGGGCCTCAAGGAGACTGCTGGTGAATACTTAGTAATTGCTATTGGAGCCTGGAGAAAAAGTGACTCTGGTTACAAAGTGGCAGGAATTTTGGCAATACCCTTGCCTGTGGCAATGTAGCCAATAGAAAATAGACTGTATGTTTGGGTTGAATTTTGATTTCTGTAAGGAATGCTAAAAGTGTCTTTTTAAAAATTTTAGGCATATACGATATAATACAGGTAGAGAAAAGTGAGCTGAAATAAACTATAATAAGTAATTATTAATATTATTGTATTATATGACTGTATAATTTCTAGAAAATAGAATTGAAACCTAATCAAAGAATGTCAACATATGGCCAGCAAGATTTCAGAAGTACTGTAGACTAGGGGCTGTTCTGTGCTTTCTGTTCTTTCCATTTTTGAGTGAGAATGCCCACTGCATTTGTCTTACATGTCTTAACATTGTATGCTGGGGGCAAAGGGCAAAAAAAATCAGTTTCTTTAGTTCACAAGTCTTCAGGTTGAAGGACTCTTAGTCAAAGGAATACACCTGGAGAGTCTCACTTGTACCTGATTCAGATGACAAGATCATGGATCTTGAACTTGGGTCCTGATGCTTCGTACACTAAGAATTAAAGGGTTCTTTGGATACCGTGAAAGTATTTTTGCTTAGGAAAGGAATGTGAATAATCAGCCAAAGAATAGATGTTGGCAGTTTAAAAATGGACAAAATTCTCTGCTACCTCTTATATTGAGAAGTAGGTTGTATATCCCCTGCTCTTGAATCTGGGTGGGTCCTATAATTTGCTATGATCAACAGAATATGGAAGAAGTGATGCCGGGCCAGTTGTTGGACTGGGCCAGGCCCTAAGATACTGACAAACTTCCACTTGTGTTCTCGTGGAGTGATGTATTTGGAAGCCCTGAGTCCCCAACTACCCTGTACTATGTTGGAGAGACTATGTGTAAGTGTTCTAACAGTCAAGCCGAGATGAGTCTTCAAGCCCGCACACTGAATTTTTCAATAAAACCATCGTAGAATCTCGAGACCAGCTCATCTGTCAGCTGAGTATCCCAAGTCATCTCCATTGCCTCCATGTGGAAGACAGAAATTGCCCAACTGAACCCTATTCAAACTATTAACCAAAAAATAAAAAAGGTGAGAGATAATACAGTAAGCTTTTAAACAACTAGATGTTGGGGTAAATTTGTTACACAGTGACAGATAACCAGGACACTAACCAGCCGTACATATAAGTAAAGACAGGTAGGCATACTTTTAACAATGGATTATGCATCCTAAAGTAGTGATGAGTTGATTTGTGTAAAGGTAATTACATTTCAAATGTGCTAAGGATGCTTTGTATTTTTCTTATCCATAAATTATTCAGATAATAGTCTCTACCCACCTAGTTCAGGGGAGTGTTAAGAGGAGCAAATGAGCTAATGTTATGAAAACACTGGCAAAGCCTTTCCCACTATGCATAGGTAAGACATTATTACTACTTTTAAAGAAATATTTGAATGAAATGAAGAGAGTCCTTTGCAATTGAAATAATCACCTAGTTTTTATCAACTTTGTAAGTTCAGATCATCACATACCTGATGTTTCTACACATCCAGGTATTTACAGGCATGTAAAATCGCTGTCCTACAAAATTACTTCATTCAGTAATGAATTAAAGGAGCACTGTTAATAAAAATATAAGGATGTGCTTTAGTACAATGTTGAAATGTAGCAGGATATATTTTAACTCCAATAACTAAAGCACAGCTCAATCAAGCATACGACTCTTGGGTGAGGCGGGAGGGTACAGGAAACAGCTAGCTTGAGATAGAAACTCTACCCTCTGTCTGGAGTCCAGCCTGATCTTGGCACAGGATGAGGAGTACAATGTGCATAAAGGAGGGAGATAAAAGCAATGTTAAATACTTTCTTCCATGACAAAGAACAAAGCGTTATAAAGGCCTAGAAGTAGACCCACGCATTGCTTCTGTTAGGAAAGCTGGGATTGTGGGAAATCTGTCAAACTTCAGGTTACTGAACTAAAATATAGTGGTATTTCATATTTTTAATGACAGCTTTTTCCCCTCAGAAAGCTAAAATATATGAAGATCATCTTTAAAAGGTCACTCCTTAGATTTAGTATCAAAAAGGAAGCTAATGTCTTCAGAAGAGCGTGGTTCAGTCCTTGGTTCTTACAGGAAGAGCACAGGAGAAGCAGTCTCACGAATGTTCTAAGGTGTAACATTTGCATCCAGCTTTCCAAATGGAAAGAGTCTGAGAAACAGCTGAAAGCATGTAAACATTTAGGCATGCACACACACAAGCATCCTTTGGCATCACTAGCAGCACCTGCTTTCACACTCCAAAGCCTCTCATTTGTGTGGACAGTATAGAATGAAAGGCCCAGTACCCCAGTTCTCACACCTTAGGGTTGCCTCTGCATTGGCTGCCCCTCTCAATGCCCCGTTAGAGCTGGACTCCATTCCGCAGAGCAGTCAGAAGTCCATAAAACCCTGCTCTGTGAGAGTGCTTGCCCAACGCAGCGCAGGTGGGGTTCAGATTTGGCCCATCTTCATCTACAACCTGTGGGGCTCCAGAGGTTTTTCAGGGCCATAGAACTTGAGAGGATCCACTCTCTGCTAGAGGAAAAACCAACTCTGGCTGGAGGAACTATAAAGCTATAACCAGCCTTATTTCCATCATCCTTCAGCATCCCCTTAACTGCAACAGCATCTTAGATTCTGAAAAAGTTCTAAAATCACCCTCTATACGATCTTCCAAAATAGGGTCAAGACATGACCCGGCATTCATTCATTCTGAGAATGTTAGGCTGACTAAGGTGCAAAAAAGCAAAAGATGTATTAATACTTACTGGGTATCCTCACAAAAAAAATCCTATAAACTAACTTCTTGTCCTCCTTTTGCACATGAGGAAATCAAGGAATATAGAAACTAAGGCACTCACACAAAGTTAGGGAGCTATCTCTCATTATTGAAACAGACAAAACTGGATTAAAACCTGAGTCTGGCTCCTTAACTACCTGCTTGCCCACTGAGTTATACAACTTCTGAGTGAGGATGGGAGTAATAATGATGTCTGTCATTTGTTTTTTTTAAGATTTTATTATTCATTTTTAGAGAGAGGAGAAGGGACAGAGAAAGCGAGGAAGAAAGACATTGATGTGAGAGAGAAACATCAATCACTTGCCTCACCGGCCCGCAACCCGGGCAGCTGCCCTGACTGGGAATCGAACTGGTGACCATTTGCTTTGCAGAAAGATGCCCAACCAACTGAGCCACACCAGTCAGAGCTGTCATTTATTCAAAGACAGAATAGTAGTCATGAAACCTGGGGCTTTTAAAATGCACTGAACTTTATGCCTCTTAATACCTCCATGACCCCAGGCAGGCTAGTGAACATCTGAGTCTCAGGTCTCATCTTTAATACTTGAATAATTATAACACCTACTCATAGGATAATGTAAGCTTTAATATTCTGTTCAGTGGTGGGAATTTAAATAGGCACTCAATAAATGAGAACTTATTATTAGTTACTAGGTACCAGGCACCATTCATATATTATTTTACTTAATCTAACAAGAACTATAAAAAGAAGCTATTATACCTATTTAATAGATCCAGAACTGAGGCCTAGTATTGCCTAGAAACACAGAGTTGAGTCAGGATTTGACCTTGAGCCTGTACATCTGACAAAGTTATGCTGGTTTCATGTTATTTCTCCACCTCTCTCAATGCACCAGCCTGGGCTCATACCTACCTGCCCATGAGTGACTTTTTGAATAATCAGTTAACATTGTCAGCTACTAACGTGCGTGGTAAAGCTGCATTGTTCGGTTAACCCACTGCTTCCCAAATTCCTTTTTTGCACTAATGCTCAGGAGAGAAAAATAGTTAACTTATATTTAGGTTATCTCTCCTGAGAGAAAATATCGAACTTATAAATAGTAACACTATGAAAATATTCAAAGATAGCTTAATTTAGATAAAATGAGTCTGGGTTAAGAATCGGAGCACTTGGATTTGACTTGGCCTTTGGTTTTCACAATTCTGACTGCGTGCACTTGGACATGTAGCGTGACCTGCCAAGACCTCTCCCTCCTTCCCACAAAATGAGAGATAAGCTGAGAGGGTTCCTTCTAATCCCACACCATCACTAGTTAGTACGTATACACCACCAGCATTTGAGAGCCTCTGCACTAGTGGTTCTTCCCACTGGGAGCTCAGCAGCATGGTTATTGCTTTAATAGCTCTTATATCTTAGGTTCTAGGATCCTTGAGATTTTGATTCAGTTGATCTGATTGCAACTTGAGAATTTATATTTTTAAAACACTCTTCAGCTTTTTGAGGTGAGCAGTCAGGTTCTCAAATCACTGCTTCAGACCTTTTTGCAGGGTTGGCAAAATCACCATGCCCTAAGACTATAGGACTGATCAGAGCCTGCACTAAGGCTTACGCCTGACGGAGCAAGTGCCTTGGCGAGGTAGAGCTGTATGTGGTATGCCAAACTTGACTTTCTTGTCCATAAGTTATCACATGCTGGACAGATGGAGAAGGGGGGTTGCAGATTTTACAAATTGTTTTATTATAGAAAAAATTCATAGTCATCCTGGCATCAGTTTTAATACTGAAGTGAAGGTCTAGAAAGCAATAGCGTTAACCCACCTAGCAATGATATCACATTCAAGTTGAGAATTTCCCAAAATCAAGAAAATATATGGTCAACTAGGCCCAATACTGTGGTCAGTACACCAAAACATATACCCCAGTAGCTAGGTCTGCTGAGCTGGCATCATGGCATGATCTCACTAATTAAACTGAGCACAAACAGGCAAAATGGAGTGGAGATATTTGAAAGGAAAACAATAATATCCAGTATCAAGAAATGAGTTATAGTTACTTACCATATTGTCAAGCCCAGCTAAAGTTGTGCTGGAAAGGATGCCACCAGCCAGAAGAGAATGAGTCATTTGTTAAAGCATAAATACATCATATATAAGTTCATCATAGTGAGCACAAATATTTACCCAAGGACCAGTGATACTATATGTAAAAGGCTAAAGGTTATGTAGACACATATCCAGTGTCATCATTTTTAAAATTTAAGGATTATGCAAGCCAGTAGGTAAAAACATGCAGATTATTTGCCAATTTGGAGAGATATTGTGTGTGTGATCTTGAGCACTCATATTTTGCTGTGTATAATGTGCAGCCAAGATTCTGTGTGCAATATACACAGGATTATTATACCCATTATCATACCCATAGTATGTAATCATTATACCCACATATAATGTGCATCCTTATTTTTCCCTCAAAAATTGGACAAAAAAGTACACATTATACATGGCAAAATGCTGTAATTCTTTGCTGAGTATTATCTTCAAAATGGATGAAATAACACTGTCTGTGGAATGTTTATTAATTATTTAAATACAGACAGCAAAACACACTAAACTCTTTTGCAGAAGGAGGTATGTAATGACATGGGTGAGCTTTATTGACTTCTGGCCAAAATGGAGGCATAGGTAGACACACAGTTCCTCCTTGCACACTCAAAAGAAGGATAACAATAAATTAAAAAAAAAAAACCAGAACTGCCAGAAAATTGAACTCTATAGAAGTCCAACCACCAAGGAGTTAAAGAAGAAACATTCATCCAGACTGATAGGAGGGGCGGAGACGGGCAGCTTGGCAGAGATGACTCACAGTAAAGTGGCGGCTGGCAGACCTGGCAAGGCAGTGGCTTGCAGACAGGGTGGTCCCATATTTGCATGCAGATAAACCGGGAGGAACAACTGTGAAGCAAGACAGACCACACAATGTAGGGTTCCAACTTGGGGAATAAAGCCTCAAACCTCTGACTGAAAACACCTTTGGGGGTTGAGGTGGCAGCAGGAGAAACTCCCAGCCTTATAGGAGAGTTTGTTGGAGAGACCCACAGGGTTCTAGAACATCCACAAGCCCACTCACCCAGGAACCAGCACCAGAAGGGCCTGATTTGATTATGGAAAATGGGGGAAGTGACTGAAACCCGGCAGAAAGCAGAGCAAGCAGCACTGTTCCCTCTCGGACCCCTCCCCCACAAGGAGCCTCACAACACAGTGATGTGAGTTGCCCCACACTGGTGAACACCTTAAGCTCTGCCCCTTACTACATAACAGGCATGCTGAGACACCCCCCCAAAAAAAATGGCCCAAATGAAAGAACAGATCAAATCGCCAGAAAAAAAATACTACTAAGCAACAAAGGGATAGCCAACCTATCAGATGCACAGTTCAAAACACTGGTAATCAGGACACTCACAGAAATGGTTGAGTATAGTCACAAAATAGAGGGAAAAGTGAAGGCTGTGCTAAGTGAAATATACAAAAATATCAGGGAGCCAACAGTGATGGGAAGGAAATTGGGACTCAAATCAATGATTTGAACCAGAACAAGAAAAGAAATATTCAACCAGAACAGAATGAAGAAATGAGAATTCAAAAAAATGAGGAGAGGCTTAGGAACCTCAAGGACAACTTTAAACATTCCAACATCAAAATCCTAGGGGTGCCAGAAGGAGAAAAGGAAGAACAAGAAATTGAAAACTTATTTGAACAAATAATGAAGGAGAACTTCCCCAATTTGGCAAAGGAAATAGACTTCCAGGAAGTCCAGGAAGCTCAGAGAGTCCCAAAGAAGTTGGACCCAAGGAAGCACACACCAAAGCACATCATAATTACATTAGCCAAGATTAAAGATAAGGAGAGAATTTTAAAAGCAGCAAGAGAAAAGAAGACAGTTACCTACAAAGGAATTCCCATAAGACTACCAGTTGATTTATCAAAAAAAAGTTTGCAGGCAAGGAGGGGCTGGAAAAAATTGTTCAAAGTCATGAAAGGTAAGGACCTACATCCAAGATTACTCTATCCAGCAAAGCTTTCATTTAAAATAGAAGGGCAGATAAAGTGCTTCCCAGATAAGATCCAGTTAAAGGAGTTCATCATCACCAAGCCCATATATGAAATGTTAAAGGGACTTATCTAAGAAAAAGAATATATAAATGTGAACAGTAAAATGACAACAAACTCACAGTTATTAACAACCACACTTAAAAACAAAACAAACTAAGCAAACAACTAGAACAGGAACAGAATCACAGAAATGGAGATCACATGGAAGGTTATCAATGGGGTAATCAGAGGGGGAAAGAGGGGGGAAAAGGTACAGGGAACAAGTACCATAGATGGTAGGTAGAAAATAGACAGAGGGAGGTTAAGAATAGTATAGGAAATGTAGAAGCCAAAGAATTTATATGTATGACACATGGACATGAACTAAAAAGGGGGAATGTGTGTGGGAGGGGGTATGCAAGGCAGAGGGGAATAAAGGGGAGAAAAATGGGACAACTGTAAAAGCATAATCAATAAAATATATTAAAAAAAGAAATGGGTGAAATAGATAAGAGCAATATAGTCTTTAAAAACACCCTGATGCCCTCCTTTATGAGCTTCAGAAATTACAAGAACAATGTCACATCTCTCTTCTGGATCTTCTAACCTCAATATTCCATCAGGTATTTATTGGGTTCTGTAGGAAAAAGAGAAACCTTATTCACAAACTGTGTGTCCTGGTATAACCAATAACCTCACTGCTCTGCCCAGAGGGTTACATGAAAACATAGGGACCTGTAATATATTGGTCTTTGTCTTTGGTTCCTGGCACAGAACTTATAAGACCCTTAGAATTTCCTAAGTGAAAGGAATGTGTTTATTCATAAGGAATCCCTTTCCATCACACCTCAGTTTATTTTAATGAGGTGATTTAAGGTAGGGCCCCTAGAAGACTTCAGAATGGGGTTGGCCACCAGAAAAACCAGTGATTAGATGGTTAAAACTTTCAGTCCCCGCTCACCAACCTCCAGGAAGGGGAGGAGGAAGGCTGGGGATTGAGGTCTATAGACATTCTTGAACAATGAAATTCAGAAAGCTTCCTGGTTAGTGAACACATCCAGGTGTTGCTCAGGTGACAGGCCTGGAGAAGGTATGATGCTCCATGCTCCTCCCCTGACTATACCTTGCCCTATGCATCTCTTCCATGTAGCACATAAGCATTTTCCAGACTTCTGTGAGCCATTCTAGTGGGAACCCCTCATTTACAATCAGTTAGCCCCACATATGAGTGGCCCAGGCCTAGTGATTGGCATCAGAAGGGGGCCCCATCAACACCCTGCTGGTTTCTGAGAGATGAGGAAGTAACATTGAAAAAGATACCACCTATTTGTTATTAGGAGAAAAAAAATCTCCTAGGATCAAAGAGTATATCCATGTTCCTGAAAGCTGAACCATAGGTATCTTGCCCAGCATCGGCTCTACTCCCCTTTGCCTCCCTGAGGGTACATATCATTAAGCCTATTGAGCCGAGTTCAGAAGCCCTTGATAGGAGGTGGAAAAAAACTGGCCTATTTTCTAGTGCCAGAGCTTTCCTGGGCTGATGTCCCCAAAACTTACATTTCTGAACTAAATGAAAATTGACCAGCACCTTTATGTCAATCAGGAAATATCCCAGTGAGATGCTATTTGGATTATAATTTAGTTAATGTTTTCCTTATTTGTTAAACTTCATTTGGTGGCTGAGTGTTCACTCTAGAAATCAGCCTGTTTTACATGTTAAATATCAACCTAAGTCCAAAATATTTCACCAGATGGCTTTCTTAAAAGTGATAAAATGAACAAAATGCAATAAAAGTGAACAAAAATCTAGGGCACAGGGCAGCCAGATAAAGGCTCTACCTAGGTCCTCTCCTAAGTGAGGTGACAGAGCCAAAAAGCTTGTATTTTTGTTTTACGTTTAATTGATAAGCTGTGTGTTGTCTCCTTTCTAAATCAAACACGCATCTTCTGCCATCATGCCTTCCCCTAAACTATAGAGCTCTCTTCTTTCACCCACTCCTTCTCAACCCTAAATAACCAGATTTGCTCAATGCCTCAGCAGCTACCAGTAAAAGATATAAAACACTAGAAAGAATACTAGCTTGGGGATCAAGACAGCAAATTTCTAGGTCTAATATTGCCTAGTACTGCCACCAACTAGTTTTGGGACCTAGAGTTAAGTCACTTCAAGTCTCTAAGGTTTTAGTAATTTTATTACTATAAGAATGCATTTGTACTGATATTGAAAATTTAAGATTCCAAGGAAACATTTTCTATAATTTTAGCAATATTGACTAGCTCCTGAAATTAAGCAAAGGGCTCAGGGCTGTCCCGTGGTTAATACTTAAAATTATTTTTATGACAACAAGAAAATGGTTGATGCATACTAATTTCATCATCTAACAAAAAAAGGGGTCAATAGATTGTTTATTCTTGGCATGATTACAGAAATATAGGATTACATACATTAAATAAAACTTAAGGAAACACAGGTAAACATTCCATCATGAGAGGAAAAAAAGAGCAAAGGAAACAGTTCTATAAAATAAAAGAACAAAAGCATCAGCAAAGAAGCAGAGAAAGAGAAATAATAAAAGATGAGAAAAAGCAAAAACATCATTTATGAAAATAAATATAAATAAATTTAAGTTCTTTATTAAAAGATCAAGACTCCCAATTTGGGTTAAGAAGTAAAATTCAACTATATCTGTATTTAAAATATACATATAGATTAAAAGATGGGTAAGGATCTACCATGTTTATTTAAATAAAAAGATTAATAGCACAAAAAGTAGACAAAGGCACAGGGCAAAAATAATGTAAATAAGGAGTGCTTAAAAAAGGTAGACTTCACAACAAAAGTGTAATAGGTGGAAACTATTATGCGTCTAGTAAGTACCACTAACCTACATAAAGCAAACAACTCTTTGGTATATTGGGGAAAAATAGTCAGGCACAACAGATCTTGGAACTTTTCCTTGGTAAATCAAGTAAGCCTGATATAAAGCAGATTTAACTAATAATTTAAAGGGATATAACTGTTATTAAGTTTATGCCCTTCTATGGGCACATATGTTTTGAAAACATCTGCAGAATGTTTTTAGAAGTTAATCATGTAATAGAACAAAAATAAAATGTTGATAAAATCCATAAAGGAAAAGTATATAACCTACACTGTCCAACTATAGTAAAATCAACTAAAACATAGTAAAACAAAGTTTAAAACAAGGAAACTATTCATTTGTAAATTAGAAAACATATATGTAAGTAACTCAATCAAAGAGAAGATAAAAATTGTGATCACAAATTGGTGAGAAAATAATAATTATTAGAGCATTATATATCAAAACTTATAAAATGGAGCCAAAACTATTCATTGGAAAAAGTAGGTCTATGCCTGCTTTATTAGGCCAGAAGTAACACAAATAGGAGAATTAAGCTTTTCTGGACTATAAGATGCACATTTCCCCCCAAAGTTTGGGAGGAATAATGGTTGATAATGCTGCTGTTGAGTTCTGTTTACATTTACATTGGTGAAATATTATGTTACTTATGTTATTAAATATTTTGCCACATTTTTTGCCTCAAAATATTTTTCCCTATTTTCCTCCTCTAAAACATAGGTGTGTCTTATGGTCCAAAAAATATGGTAATTAAATTTAAAATGTTAGAAAATAAAAAGAGCTTTTGAAGCAGAAGAAAGTAAATAACAAAAATCAAAGCAAAGAATAATGAAAGCAAAAGCTAAATATATAATAGTTGGGCATATTCTAGCAAGTCCAGAAAAATGTTAAAAAGAAAAAGGGCTTAAAACAAATTCATAAAATGAGAAGTGAGATTATAACTAGAGATATCAGAGACTCTCTTAAAGTTGGGTAATCCCATACACTAGTAAATTTTCAAACTTCACTGATTGCTGGGAAAATATAAAAGGCTGACGTTAACTCAGTAAGGACCACTAAACTGAATAAACCTTTGTCAGTGGAAAGAAATTGGGGGAAAATGTTAATTCCCATAAGGTTTCTAAATCAAAATTATTTTTTTAAAAATCCTATTTCCAAGTCTTAGTCTGCATGTCATACATACCACTTCAGCACAGAAAAATAATGAAAAACTTTTAAATTCCTTTTATAGCTAGTATAGCCATAAAAACCTAATAAATATAGCATGGGAAAAATTATAAACCAGTACTTCTTCTGAGTATAGATGTAAGTTCCTAAGTAAATTTTAGAAAATGGAATCTCTCAAACGATAAGTACGGTGAAGGATATGAGCCTTTACCCTACTCACCAACTGATAAGACAGCCTGCCACAGTTTCATGCGGCAGAAGAAATGAGACTTAGGGGTCAGAAACAAAGGGTTTTATTACCTACAGCACAGGAAGCAGCCTGAGCATCACTGTGTGTGTTATTGCCCTTTGTCCCGCATTCTCAGGGGTGGCAGTATGGGCCCAGGTAGATGCTTGCATGTTCAGTGTGTTGGATTTAGGAGAGGAACTCTGAGTTTCAGAAACCTGATTCTTCAGAAATGGGCCGTAAGCATCTGGCCACTTCCCCAAAGGGAGACATTATCTTTATTATAGTAAGCATGCCTGCTGTTTGCTCCCAGGGGCAGACACTATGTCTTCAAGGCTATAAGCAAACCTGCCCTTTGTTCTGTAGGGAAAGACCATCTCTAATCTTGAAAAGATACTCTGAAACAAAGTGCAGTCAGTGCCTCTGCTCACAAGATATATAAAAATGTGAGAGCCCCAGGGAGAATTGCCTCCCAACACATCAAAGTGGTATTACTCTAAAAATGCAAGGATAGTTTAATGTTTGAAAATATAAGCAGGGCAAAGAAAAACAATATAATAAAATTCAACACCTAGTTTTTATTGTTTATTAAAAAGGAAACATTTTTATAAATAAAAATATTTTTAACTGTCTAATTTAAATCTATCAATTAAAATATATTTAATCTATTAAATATGTATTCTAAAATAACAAGCCACATCATAACTTACAATGAAATCTTACAGACATTCCCATTAAAATCAGAAACAAAATAAAGATGTCTATTACAACTGCTTTTATTTAACATTTTTCTGGAAGTTGTAGTTAATGAAATAAAAATGAAACATATGTAACAATTATAAGTGACAAAAATCATCATTATTTTAAATGACATAATTATACATAAACTACACAAGAGGATGGAAGAAAACTCTTTAAAAATAATGAGTTCAATAAAGAAGGCACAAACAAAATAAGTATTTTTTAATGTGTATATGCCAGCAATGATTTATTTTAAACAACCTTAAATCTTAATAACTATTTCTATGATCCCATTCCCAATAGCCTCAAAAAACTTAAATAGTAGAAATAACCTAAATAAAAAGCAGAATGCCACCTACATGAAGATGAATTTAGCACTTTTGAGACACTCAAAAAATATTAAAAATAAATAAATCAGATGTTCCTAGATTGAAAAATTTATAAAGATATTAAATATTTCCAAGTTGAGTTGCAAATATAAATATATTGTAATTGAATTCCCTATAAGATTTTAGGGCAGAAACTTAAGTAGTTTTTAAATGCATGTCAAAGAATATCACCTGATGATAATAAATTTGTTTCTAAAAATAAAAGCAATGAGGAGGGATTTAAGTTTTCTGAATATTAAAATATACTATACAACTTCAACAAGCAAACAAAAACAGAGAGATTATGGAAAATCAGCATATAGTGCAGTGGAGAAAATCAGAGACCAAAAACAGATATATGTATTATAAATTGGTGAAGAAAGGATGCCACTGACTCAACTGATTTTTTATTTAAAAAAAAAAAAACCTTTGAATGGTTCTCCTATACCAAATAATTCTGGATTGTAAGAGATATACCTTGAAAATAAAACCATAGGAATGTAAAGTAAAATACAGGTGACAATCTATTGGGTTAGGCAAAGACAGAAACACAAAAGGCAAGAACAGAAAAGTTATGATGGAATAAGTCTTAAAGGAATATAAGAATAGATTTAACTGTATAAAAACAGAAATCTGTACACAAAAAGTCACTATAAATAGTATTAAAAGGCATTCAATTACTAAAATAAAATATTGTGAAAGTAATGATAGGCACATATTCAGTAATGAGAGACAGCATAGGGTAGCTTGAAAGTTCAAGCTACAATTTATGTACCCCAAAAGTTCTGGTGTTACTTATGATATGGAAGAGATGAAAGTCAATAGGTTAGGAGCATGGGAGCAAATCTCAGCTCCATCTCTTGCCAGGGGTGTCACCACATCTCAGTTTTATCATTCATAAAATGGGAATACTAATAATAACACCACCTCCCAGCATTGAGTTAAATGAGAAAATGCACCCTGGGACAGAGGAAAAACTAAATAAATGTGAACTGTGGTGACATTGGTTGGGGCAGAGGGGTATAATTAATTGCCACGTCTCTCTTCACTCACTCTTTCTCCCCACCTGGGTTAGGACCCAGGTGAGAGAGAAGACTTCGGCTGATAAGGACCTACGCAGAATCCTAATGGTTAATTATACCAGATTAGAAAAACTGCTCAACCTGTGGCCACAAGCCCACTAACACCCTTGCTTAGTCTAACGTTTAGGGAGGGGGAGGAATGCCTGAATAAGTGAGTCTTATGTGGAAAACAAGCGAAACAAAAGCTGATCCCATCCTGGAGATCAGCAGCTTCAAGGAGGAGGAAGGATTGAACCAGGAAGCCTGGGAATTTCACAGGATGGTGGTCGGGATACCTTCAAGTTACCTGCCAGAGGAATCACTCGATCTTAGGACCCAAGTGTTCTGCTTCTGTCTCCTTCCTGATCAGTGGAAGTGAAGCCCTCCCCAGCCCCAGCCCCAGTCCCAGCCCCAGCCCCAGCCTCACCTCGTGGAAACAGGAGGTGAGAGGGATAGTATTCTCCATTCCACCCCATCGTATTATCTGGAAGCAATTTAAGCTGAAGAAATTGCAATGGAGTATTTTACAACCATTCAAAAGTATAGTTTTGGAGACTTTCTTAACATTGGAAAATTGTCACAATACAATGTTGAACAAGCTGGAGAAGTAGCAAATCATTGTTTATTCATATTCACAGAGGAAAATTCTGAAAAGTACACTAAAATGTTAAAACATTGGTTATTTGAGGTAGTGGACTTATGGGCAAAAAAATTAATTTTTTAGAGTTTATTTTTGGAACTTTCCACAATTTTTATTATATTCCTATTCAGAAATATGACTGGTTACTAGCTTCTTAAGACAATTTCCATCTCTCTAACTAACAGGACCCTAATTTAAAAGGATTGAAAGTATACGGTTTACTTCTTGGCACTGGGATTTTAGAAAAAGGTCAGGAAAGAGGGACATTTTTCTGTGTTTCTATATGCACATTTGTGTTTTTTTACAAGCTGCATTACTTTTGAAATTAAAATGTAAGCTACTAAAATTTGCATTTTAAAAGTATTTTTCCAAACAGAGACAGGAGAAACAAAGCGAAACTAAATATGTGTGTGTGTATAAACATTAAAGTTTATGGTTGGACTTGAGTATACTACCATCTAAAAGCTGAGTATTTATGTCAAGGCTCTGTTTCTGTGAAGTTCAAGGGCAACAAATGGGCATTCTAAAGATTAATAAAAACTTCAAAAGCCAAACCACATTTCTATGGAGTTAGGAGCACAAACTGAAAGAATTAATTTGAGAAGGAAGAGGTGGTGTTTTTCTACGGTTGTTTTCTTTTGCTTTTGCTGAGAAACCCAGTAGTTCCAGTTCTTTAACAAAAACGAAAACCATGTAGCTTGTTGTGCGGAAAATGGGTGATTCTTGAGTGTGTATCGGGCCACTGACAAACATGCAGAAGGTTAAGAATATTGTTTTCAAGGTAGAATTTCTATCTAAAGGTCTAGTTACTGATCTAGCCCCCAGGCCCTCCGGGAGTTGGATCACCTATTAGGTGACACATGTATGTTTGTACATATGTGTTTTCTAAAACCTGACCCCAAATCTGAAGGACATGATGGGCAAAACTGCAGAACTGGCCTCTTGAAAATAAAAGCCAAATTGAATAAGAAGAAAGGACGAGCACTTCTAATGTGTGGCTGCCAGATGGCAGATTCACGAGGCAATCAGGAGAGGGGACGACTCTGCGATCGTACCTCCCAGCCACCCTGCATGACCTTTAAGGCTTGAGAGCTGCTGCATTATACTTAATTATATTAAGACTGTGTTCTATTTACAAAGTGACTTTCATACCAAGAATTCAGGGGACATCACAGACATTCTTGAGTTTATCTTCACATCACTCTCTGAAAAGCAAGTTGGAACAAGTGTTATCTTCCATTTACAGGCTGGGGAATCAAGGCGGGTAAACAGGTCCTTTGTGTCCCCTGGCGAGGCCAGAGTCACCGAAGGAGGGCCCTGCCTTTTGGCCACTCAGAAGGAGCCGGCTAGGACCCTTAGGGCTGCACTTTGCCTTCCAGTTCCAGAGGAATCTTGTTGATGATTAGATAGAGCATCCACGTCAGTAGCCAGAGTAAGCAAATGGCTAAATGTGTGAAATAAGCATCTCAAAATATATCTCATCACAGGGTGTGGAGAGGAGGTCTCCTCGATCACTTGATGCTGGAAATTCCATAAACAAAGAAACTTTTCTTTAAGTTACAGCATTGCAATCTCAAAAGCCCCCTATAAATGTGTAAATACCTGTAGAGGCATACTACCTTTAGCTGCTTTCAGACAATAGCATCACAATTTTAATTAATTTATTAAATTCTCTTTAATTATGTTGCTAGCTGAATCCTGAGTCTCAGTGGAACTAGACACAGAACACATACATTTTGATAGAAGGTCATGTAGGTTCTATGGCCTCAAGTCCTTTTTGAAAAGAAGCTACATATTAATTAATTTAATTAATCAGGTAGAAAAATAGGTCTAGACCATTTCTAATGGAAACAGAAAAGTGTAATGAGAGGAGACCACCCTCGTTCAAGCCCTGCCTGGCCTTGCAGGAGCTACACTTCAGCAGGCAAGTCAACCTCACTAATCCTCCATTTCCTTCTGTTGTGTGAGAACAGTCATAGAGATCGCAGTTTGGATTCCCCCAAGGGCACATCTGAGTCAAGGACAGGGAGCAACTTTGGATGGTAACATCAGGGAAGCTGAGAGGCTGAGGAAGTGAGGTGGGGAAGGAGTGGCTTAAGTGAGAAGTTACCTCTACTGTCAACTGCTTCCAGTCCCTTTGAGGACCCTCTAGGAGACTGTGGGGATCTGCCTCCAAATTGTCCCATCCAAAGAAGAGGAAGGTGGGAGATTTATTCAAGAACTCCTATCCCTCAAATGTTTTTTTTAAGCTTATTTTCTTTTATTTTTATTTTTATTTTAATGATTGTTTAAGTACAGTTTTCTCCCCTTTACTCCCAATCAAGCCCACCCATCCTCCTCCCTTCTTCCCTCCCATTACCACCCTCCCCCTAGTTTTTATCCATGTGTCTTTTAACTTTGTTCCTGCAAACCCTTCCCCTTTTCCCCTGAAATTCCCTCTTCTCTCTCCTCTGGTCACTTCCTGCCTGTCCCCTAATGCAGTGTCTTTGACTATATTTTGCTTGTTTCTTTGTTTTGTTGTTTAGGTTCCTGTTAAAGGTGAA